>VMDR010001917.1:0-58954 GCA_007922815.1 Macrotus californicus
AATTGGCTCCTTGGAAAAGGAAATGAAGCAAGGGAAAAATAAAGCAAGGGAGGAAAACACATTAAATGCAATTTAAGAAAATTTTACAGAATTATTTTAAAAGATTTAGAGTTAAGTATTAAAAACATACAAAATATCTGAGAATATCAACTCAGAATGCCTAGTATCAAGGAATATTCTAGTAAAATTACCAGACTTAAAAAAATTCTTTGGGCTTCTAGACAAAAAGGGCAAGTGACTCAGAAGAGAAAGAAAATTATATTATCATCAGACTTTGACAGCAATGCCTTATGCCAGAAGACAATAAAGTAATAACCTTAATATAGTGTGGGACAAAAGTGGGTCTACAGTTGTTTGTATGGAAAATAATACAATAATTAATAAATAATAATACAAGGATAAACTCTTATTTTTGAATTCTATCAACTGTAAACCCACTTTTGCTCACCGTTGTATAGTCTGGGGGGAAAAAAAAACGGGAGCCAAAGATTTTATACCCAGCAAAACGGACTTCAAAGTAGAAAGGGTGCAGTGTACTATCAGCAAGCTAGAACTCAGTGACCGGTTTGTATAATCCTTCTGAAAGTATACTGAAGAATGAGCTCAGACCACCAAGAGAACTAGAGAGATATTTGCATAAAGACTGGCGGTGAGCATTGAGCCTGTAATTATTTGCAAAACTAACACTGAATGACGCTGAGAAAGTAGAGAGGTTGAGACCGACAGACAGATAGATAATATATATATTACCTATCTATATATAGATAATATTCTCTATCTATATATGCTGGAATATATTGTCACACCAGACAGTCAGAAAGTTGTCAAAGACCACTAGGGTCCTGGGAAAACGACTCACCAGTCAAACTAAACAGGCTCCCACTTGCCATAGTTGGCACAATTTTGCTCCAATAAGGAGGATAGCTACAGTGAAATAAAACCCATCAAATGTATTTTGAGTCCATGAGTTCACAATAATAGTGTAAAAAAACTGATCAACTTTGTAGGCTTTCATTACTTGAAACACTGGTACATGAAGGGGAATAGTGATGCATTTATCTTTTTTTTATATGAACTTTACTACTGGGTAAACAAGTAGTAGATGAGGGAAAGCATCTTTGCACAAAGGCATTCCAATGAAAGCACAGAGGAAGTTAGAATGTCGCCATTTTGAAATCCCCAGTGAATCAGCAGACCAAGGCCTTATGGAGCAGTAGCTGCCAGCATCACAACTAGACACTGCTCGTGGTGAAAGGACACAGCCCTCCTGCGGTCCTGCCAGCGCCATTCCACCGGGGCCTGAGCAAGCCTCTGGGTCCAACTGTGGTTTGCAAGAAGTACGTAGGAAAGAAGGACACCCTGAACTGTACAATGAGCATGTGGTTGACAAAAACGGGCTGCTGGCAACTGTGCAGGTTAAATGACTCAGGTTTTTCAAAGCATAAATGTAAAGAAATAAAAAGGATGGAGAGAACTCTGGAGATAAAAAGGGATTTAAAAGATGTATCAAAAAAATTTTAAGTGGCAAAATGAAACCAGTGCCTAGGGATACACACACGAGTGAAAAAACTAAACAGAAAGCCAAGGAAGTGATTCCTACAAAATGCTGTGATGAAGGGGTTTATGATCAGGATGGGGCTCCAGGAGGAGGTCTGCGTGGCTGGCCAAGTTCAATTTCTTGTCTGGTGGTTACAAGGAAACAAACCATATACAATGAGATATACGTTTATCTTGTGAGTTTCTCTGTATCTGTTTTTATTTCTAAAAGCAGGTGGTGCTGGCCTCTGTTTCAGAGAGGCTGGTGTAGCTAATGTGTCAGGGCAGGTTACTCTCTCTCCTTTAGCCCCCATCAAATCAGACATGAGTCTGGGGAGGGGACTTACCAGCTCTTCAAGATCCCCAGGCGATTCCTCGCACAGTCAGGTTTGAGAAGTCCCTCCCACGCCATGGTTCTCCAGGTACTGGACCAGCAGCTTCAGGATCACCTGGGAAAACTGTAAGTGCATTGCCCTCACCTGAGGACTTGCTAGAATTGCAAATTCTCTGGCTCCCCTCCATCTGCTAAACCAGAAACTCTGCTGGTGGACGTAACAATCTCGTTTTAACAAGTCTCCCTGTGATTCTGAAGCAAGCTCTGGTTCGAACACCAGTGGGCTTCACTAACCAAACGACCTTCTCTGGTTTGTTAAAGCCTCACGCCTGTGCAGAGACGGAAAGGCCAGAGGCTCTAGAAAGTGCATGGAGTGGCCAGGACGTTGGACTGAGAGGCCCTCTGACCTGCCTTCCCAGGACAGTAAGTACCAGAGGAAATGCAAATGCATGTTTGGGCTATTTTTCAAATTATGGCAGTCTGGAAGGTCCTCTCTGCCCTGATAATGTAATAGAAGGAGATGATAAGTATTGCTTTGGAGCATATTTCCAACTCCGAGCTGGTTCCATTACTGAACCTTAATGAATCTTAATGACAGCTTCACTGAAATCAGCATGGAGATTTCATATGCAGAAATTATCCCTTTAGAGCAACTAAACAATAGCAACAGCAACAAACCGTGAACCTGTGCTCACCTGAGCTCTCAGAGCCCTGCCAGCCATCGCTGAGCACATTAGGAGGTTAGCACAGCCAAAGCGGAGGTCCACAGGCTTAGGTCTTGGCTAGAGGAGCCGTTACTTTCTTATTTGTAAAGGCCGGGACAGGTCTTACGCAACCTTCATCTGAGCAATGTATAAGCGAAAAAGTCTGAAAATGCTGTTTCCTTTGAGGAGATCTGGCTCTAAAACCGGGAAGCTTTTTCCATTTGATTTTTTGTAAAGGGAGATGTTTTAAAAGTGATGTTAGGGAAAGAATACAATTATGCCCCCCGGGTGTGCCTTGGCTCTCTGTAGTGATTCACTAGCGGTCTGGGATGCGCTCTGTTCGCCATATGCTAGGGCGGCACAGGCTTTATGCTGTTCCTCCAGGACTCAGAGAGATGCCTCAGCTCTCCTGCCCCAACCTGAGCCTGAGCCTGAATCTGAATCTGATGAGCCTGAGCCTGAGCCTGAGCCTGAGCCAGAGCGCACCAGTGCTGCAGGGTACCTGAGCTCCACCTGGTGCCAGTGACTTCTTCACAGCACCTCCAGACCCAGGATGCCCATTTCAGAAATCAGGGAGGAAAAAGGCTGTCCCCTGAATCACCTGCACCTGAGATGAGGGCCCATTGATTACATCAACACGTTTATCGAATGTCCGATGTGAAAGGTTGCACAGGAATCTATGGTTACAGCCACGGACAGAGGTGATCCCTGGCCTGAGGGATCTTCCAGTCGGTGGGTAAACAGACAGACACTAAACCGAGAACAACACAGTATGGCCACTGCTTAGCGATGCCATGTGTCTTCGTTCACAAGGAACGTGGACCGTCCCTCTCAGGCGAAGCAGGGCAGGCTTCACAAAGAAACTAGACTTCGAGCTGAAGAATGAGGGATGTTTGGGGGGTGGAGGCAGACAGGTAGTGGGAGGAGACTCCCGATAAAAGGACCAGCACTGGCTCAGGATTGGGGGCGTGGAGCAGCATCTAATCCTCTGGTTCACTTTGTTCTGATGAAAACGGCCAAGGTGCAGAAGTGGCAAACACAATGGGCGAGAGGGTCCTGCCACTGATTGAGTTAAGCTTTAATCCAGTATTCGAGGGGAGAGGCTTTGCAGACTTCCGCGCAAGGGCAGAACATGAAAATAATAGTTATTCTTGGCATTATTACCGCTATTTACTCGACGCCTACCATGTGCTAAGTGCTGTGCTAAGCAATTCAGTTCAATCTTACAATGACTCTGAAATGAATATTAATCTCCTTCTTCTACATATGTATGAGGAGATAAATTCAGAAAAGATAAGCAGCTGGCCTATAATCACTATTTACTGAAAAGCAGCTAAGTCCTAAGACCCAGGGCAGCTTGACTGGAAAGGCTGAACTCATAGCCCCTTTTGCCAGTGTGGCATCTAGATTGGAGGTGTTGGGGCTAGAGAGGGGGGCAGCCGCATGGGGGGCAAGTGGCAGAACTGCGCTGGCACTAAAGATGTCTGAATGTAGAACTTTTCAGTAACAATTATGCCATGTTGAAGTTTGTAGAAATTACATCCGCAGCACTAATGTATTCATTCATTCATTCATTCATTCATTCATTTATTCATCCAGTCTACCATATGCCAGCATTGTACAAGGAACTGGAGACTTCAGATGAACAAAGCAGGCATGGCTGCCCCCATCCCTCCCAGGAGCCTACAATTGACTGGGGATTCAGTCGTTGTTTAAGTACTTGACACAAATACGGTTTATGTTAATAGCCATGACCTGTGCTCTGAGGTCAAGTGTTTCTGAGCTTTGAGACCCTGTAAGGCGGTGGGTAGACCAGGTACGGAGGCCTGGAGAGGCCTCACTACGATAAGGTCTGAAGAGTGAGTGGGAGCTGAAAAGTGGCCTGTTCAGGAGGGGAGCTGGATGACCCCACAGATGGAATCACAGGTGGCAGGGAGTCCTGGGATGGGAGGGATGATGGTGATGGAGAAACAGGAAGCAAGCTGGTGCAGCTTGAAAGCGAGGAGAAAGAGAATTGGAGTGGGCGGGGAGAGAGGGCAGGGAGGCCGGTGGGGGCTGTTCCTCGAGGGTCTCATAGTCGTGTAAGAATCTGGGCCTTTGGAGTGGAGCATCGACTCTCGACCTTGAGCCACATTAGTGTCACCTGGCAAGCTTTAAAAATGCTGAGTCCTGGGCCCTGACTTTCATTGTCCTGGGGTACAGCCTGGGAATCAGGATTTTAAAAGGTGGTCAGGTAATTCTAATGGGCAGGTAAGCCTGCGAACCACTGGATTAAAATGTGTTCGGGGCACACATAGCATCTGATTTCCATCTTGAAGGATCGGTCTGGCTGTCGAGCCGAGGATGGGTAGGCAGGGCAGGTGAGGAGGGACCCCAGGAAGGAGGCACCCCAGCGAGGCGGTGAGAGCAGCACCCTGGGCAGCTGGGTTTCTGGGCTCCTCAAGGGCTTGTCAGTGCCTGTCACAGCAGCCAGTGACTTGTCGTTGTTAGAAACAACATCGGGAGGGGCCTTCCCTTTAGTTTTCCTTCTTTTTCTCCTTGTACTGAGAAAACACCAAGTCCAATCTGTCTCCTTCAAGTTAAAAAAAAAAATCAGCCTAAGTTTGGCTTGTTGGGAAAAGGCAGAACAAACTCGCTTCCGCTTCCATGTGACAGCTTGTCAATCACGGAAAGTGATGGCTCTGGTGCCCTAATGCGACCTCTTCTTACAATGGACGCTGGAACTTAGAAGCTGTCTCTTATGCCACGGGGTCTAGATCCCTCCTCCGAGTGTGTTCTAATTTGTCACCTCCTCTTAACACATCCTCTTAAAATTTGCTATTTTTTGTTACATAAGGTTTTCTTTCTCTATTTTATTTTAATAAGGCATTTCAGTTGCTAAAAAAAAAAAAAAAAACCTGCTAAGAGAAATTATTGTGCCAAGAACAAGCGCTTTGATTTTAAAAAAATCACCCATTTGTTTTCTATAACAAATCACACTAAAAATTCTATATATACATATAAAGGCACTTAAAGTTTTACTCTTGGCCTTGGAAAGAGTTGAAGTCAGCATTTGAAATTCTAACTTTCCTATTTGTTCTATATGCTTAATTACCATAATTTTTTTCGCAAGAAGGTAGTAGCTACAGGGAATTTTCCCTTTCATTTCTCTCAAAAATTAAAAATTTTCCCTTTGGAAAATTTGACACAGCACAAAAACAATCTTCTGTTTCTTTTTAAGTCTGGGAAGGAATATTGATCTGCACCCTAAGCCTTTTGGAGTGGTCGCTGGAGCCGGCACCGAGTTGGTCCGTCTGCCCACGTTCACCGTCTCATTTAATCCCTGTCACAACCAAGAGAAAGGCCTGGTTGCCGGTCTTATTCTAGGGATGAAGGAGGGGGAGTGAAAGGGTGTGCGCAACATCACACCCACTACTATTGCCTTAGACACGGCCTTCCAGCACAGCACAGCCCCCCTTTCCTACCCTCCAGGGGCCTTTGACTCCCACCTTCAAAAGCAAGTGTACACCCTGGTTAAAGAGCTAGGGCCAGCTTGGGTCCACATGCCTCCTGGAAGCTTCCCCAGATGACCGAGTTTGCATGGCCACATTCTCTTCTGAACATTATAACACCTGTCTCTACTGAGAAGGCAATTACGATGGGGCCTGTGATATCCAGCATCAGGTACCGTCATTAACCACTGAGTTATTATTTACTCCGTATCTTTATCTGGCTTCTTTTCCCACCCAGACTGTAAGTTTCTTGGGGAAGGACTGTGTATTGTGAGCCTGCTTTCCTGTATTGCCTAGCACATCGCTCTCTCTCTGTGAGACAGTCAATATTACTTAAATAAATGAGCAAGTGAATGAATGAGAAGCAGCCAGTTCTTCTGGAATATGTAACATATAAACCTTGGGTAAAATCCCCTGAAAAGCTAAGAGCAGAGAGGAGAAGGGGCCGAGTGCATAGGCATAGGAGTCGCGCACTTCTGGGTTCAAGTTTCAGCCCTGCCGTGGCCAGCTCTGTGCCTTGGGCAACATCAGTCACCTCATCTGTAAAACATGGATAATAATATCATACCCAGCTCAGAGGATTGTTTTATTAAATGAGATAATATATGCAAATCTTTTCATCTCATTCCTGGCCTGCAGTCCCATTCCCGTACAAGGTAGCTATTGTCATACCGAATATCTGATTTATGCATGCTTCATCGTTTCTCATGTACCCTTGATGGGTATTTACCGAACACGGTGCCAGGAAGGCACCAAGCATGGAGCTAGGTGCACAGCAGTAAACACACAGGCACGGTCCCTGGCCCCAGCAGGCTGTCCCCATGCAAAGGGTGAGGTCTGAAGGACAGCCACCGTTCTTTCCATTCTGCCGATGAGAACAGAGGAGCTAAGGGACATGACTGAGGCTGGCTACGTGGTGACCCAGCGTTTGAGCTGTGCTCTGTCCCTACCTCACAGGATGTTCTCCCCATGGCAGCCAGGTGGGCCATGAGGGCACTGTGGCATGGGCAGGGCTGTTCCCAAACCAGGGAAATGGCATTCATTTTAAGTACATGGATATTAAGTCAGTGGCAATCGTTAGCTTTGATTCACTTGATGTTCAGTAAGCCTGAACAAACATGATACAGTGTGAATGAAGTCCTGTTTGATTCCTCAGTGTATTTATGATTAGCGAGTAACTGTGAATCCTGACTCAAAAGAACTGCAAATGCATTATTTGTATGTATACGTGCATGTCAGGGTGGGTAGAAATGTAAAATATTAAGTTACGCCGCTTAAGGTGTTCTGGTACAGGTCTACTGGGGAGGTAGTTTGTTTTCAAGTGTCTTTAAGAGAAAAATCTCACCGCCACCGTCTGCCCATGAGATATGTTAGTTATCTCTTTCATTTTCCTCTTTTAAAATTCATATTTCAATAATAAAACCATGCCTTGTGTTACTTGGTTTGGATTCAGTCCTTAATGGTCTCTCATTGCTATGATCTGTACAATTCTGAAGATTGAATCAACCCACAATTACGTTTGATTTCAGCAAATGACCCTTGGAAAGAGCTCAGAATTTAGTTTCAGCTTTTTCCCCAATGTGCCAATACGGAATTTTCTTTCTTTCTGCCTAGGCTCTGATGCGCAGTGTTTAGAACACAGCGGCAGCCTACTCAGACACCAAGATCTTAAAAATACAGGCCAAGCTCCTTGAGTGAACGTTTCACGGTAGGAGCTTTCGGCTCCTAACAAGTAAATCTGATTCAGAGATCGCTCCACATGCCAAGATTGTAAGGTCACCGTGGAAAGGGGGTTCGGAAGGCCGGCTCTGTCATTTGCCAGTCTTCTCACTGCAGGCCAATTTGAAACTCTTGAAGTCTTCGTTTCCTTGTCCTCAAAATGGAAAGAGCGATGCCTCAGAGGGTCCCTGTGAGGAGGATCAGCTGAAATCTCATCCATGGACGTGCTTGGTAGTGTCCTACAGCTGTGTCATATCTGCTGGTTCTTGCTTTGTCCACTTGTGCAGACTTGGGAAGATTTCCAGGAGTCGGGCCCCTGTTTGTCCACAGACCAAGCAGCCCACAGAGCACGTCGTAGAGGTACCTGCACTTACAGCATCTGCAAAGATGATGGAGGCTGGCAAGCGAAATGTGTTAAAAAAAAAAAAAAGCAATTGCCCATGATGTATGGCCCAAGGGTAAACCGGAACTAAAAAGGCACGACTGTATCATTATTCCCCTGGTTATTTTCCCAAAGCACAGGGAACGATTGGAAAAGACCATGGGACCTGAAATACCCTCCATCTTCCCGTCACAGTCCCGTACGTGGTGGGCTCTAGGGATTTAAAGGCCGTGTAAACGGGTGCACGTGATAGAATCTTCGTAGACAACTGTGGTGTCATTTCATGACAATGCCCCTGTCAGCAGGGAAAAGAGGACATTGCAAAACTGCCCCCCAAGTCTACTCAAAGACACATTGTATTCCATGCAGTATGTCCTGTCCCGCATTGGGCTGACACAAAACACTGTTCTAAATTTTTTTTAAATAAAAAAAAAAAAAGATTTGATTTAAAAAATTACCCATTTGTTTTCTATAACAAAAGATATTTAAAATGATATGTTATATATAAAAAGGCACTTCAGGTTTTACTCTTGGCCTTGGAAAGAGTTGAAGTCAGCATTTGAAATTCTAACCTTCCCTATTTGTTTTGTATGCTTAATTAATGTAATTTTTTAGCAAGAAAGTAGAAGCTACAGGGAATTTTCCCTTTCATTTTTCTCAAAAATTAAAAATTTTCCCTTTGGAAAATTTGACACAGCACAAAAATAATCTTTCTTCTGTCTTTCTTTTTAAGTCTGGAAAAGTAATATTGATCACCGTTAACTAGCATTTAGCAAGAGGTTACTGTAGCTGGTACCAAACTCATCAGTTTGCACATGTTTCTTATCTCATTTAATCTCTATCACAATTCTAAGTTAGTTACATTTAAATTAAATTAAAATTTCCATTTCTCCGTTGCACTAACCACATTGCCACTGCTTGGCCATTGCATGTGGCTAGTGCCTACTGTGTGGGGCAGCCAAGATTTTAGCCCTTTCCACCACCACAGAACATTCTCCCAGGCAGTGCCGGTACAGAGCTTAGTCTGCACATGCAGCGGAGAACAGAGACCATATCTCCATAGCTCTGTACTTTTAAGGTTGATAGGTTTTCTCCATTTAATGCAACAAAGCATGTGCCGGCTCAGACTGTGGGCTTCCATTCATCTCCATAGGTCCTGTAGATAGCAGGAAGTTCTCCCAGGTCCTCACAGTAGATCGACTGCCATTTGTTTTTTCCATGTTTGTTACGAGTTTTCATTTCCACCTGTGTTGTCGGCGGTCTTTTAGCAAGAGGTTGGGAGAGGCTGCATCAGCGAGTGCCGGCCTGTGATGTATTTACAGAAGCCCCAGCCAAGTCGTACTTGACTTTAAAACGAATGCTGGTAGTACACATTTTAAAAGGAAAAATTATGTATCTGGCAGCTGCCTCTCTGGCTCATTGGGGCATTGTCTACTCATTCTGGGCCATTCCATTCTGATTGAGGCCATCCGTCCATCCTTCGTGGGCCCGTGTCCACACAAGGACTGTTTGTTGGTGGCTGAACAGGGGAGTCGCCCTTGTTCTATGACAGCGTGGCACCTGTTTCCCCCTTCTCAGCTCCCTGGTCTCCAGGACAAAAGGCTCCTCTTCCCTGTGTGACCTTCTCAGACCCTGCTCTCCCCATTCCTCCTTCTTCCTGGCCTCTCCTTCCTCCAGCCTCAGCTTTGCCTAGTCTTTGGGAGCAGGAAAACTGGCATTGCATCTTTTGTCCCATACTTATTTTTTAAACAGCTTCATTGAGGTATAGTTAATACACACAAATCACACACATTTAATGAGGACAATCTGATGAGTTTGGACATATGCATACACCTGTGAAACCATCACCACAATCAAAGTGACATTCATCACCTTCAAAAGTTCCCGGTGGCCCTTTATTTTTGTTGGCCTTCTTTAGTAGAGCACTTGATGCACAATGTAGCATTGTTGACTATAGGCGTTATGCTGTATGACAGACATCTGGAACTAATTCATTTTGCATAACTGAAATTTTATACCAGATGAACAGCTCCCCATTTGTCTTCCTCCAACCCCTGGAAAGCACCATTCTATTCTCTGCTTCTCTGAGTCTGACTATTTTAGACTCCACATCTAATAAGCGAGATCATGCAGTGTTTACATTTGTCTGTCTTATTTCCCTCAGCATAATGTCCTCCAGGTTCATCCATGTTGTTGCAAATGGCAAGATTTCTTTGTTTTTTTTTAAGGCTGAATAATATGCCATGGTATGTGTATACCATATGTTCTTTATCTACTCACTTGTTGATGGACATTTGGGTTGTTTCTATATTTTATTAGAGGCTCCTGTGAGGCTTTGCTCCACTTCAGTGTGGGCTGGAGTGAGGAAAAATGGCCTGTATTGGGAAACCATATCATTGAACACATGGGGGAGTGATAGAATGGCAGTGGTGTTCCCAGAATGACTGGGAAGTGGAGCTGATTTGGAGGAGAAACAATGAGGTGCACGTTATAAACACACTAGATCTAGTCTGGGGACGTCAGATGGTGTGTGCTGTGTAACCAGGACTCCTAGTCTCCCAAACACGGGAGGCAAGAGTCAGGTGATAGGTGAAAGAAGGAAGAGAATAGAGTACCACTTGAGTAATAGTCAGGAAATCTAAATTTGGTTTCTACCAGAGCCACCAACTTGCCTCCCCTCTCTGGGTGTGTTGTCACCTATACCCATGTAGTCATGGGTTGTACCATGTGTGCTCTGAGGTCTGATTTAGGGCTACAGCTGAATGTTGTATGGGATTCTGTGCCAGGCAGGCTATTGACAGGGATGCTCAGGATGACACTTGGGGAGTAGGCAAGGGGTGGATCAGACTGGTGGATGTTGACAGTGACCAGTAGTGAGCTCAAACCCACTTGTGGGGGGACCATGGACAGTTCCTTCTCTGGCCCTTGTTCCTAGGCAGAACAGCAGTGTTCTAGAGGTGGGGTCTTAATGAGCCTCTCTCTCTCTATGTCTCTCTCCCTCACCCCTCTCTCATAAGTTTGAAAACACTATATTAAAGTTAAAAGATTTCTTTATTAATGGGCTTTTTTAGCCTTTATTATCCTCATTTTTTTCTCTGGGATGTTACTGTTCTGGATATATGTCCCTTACAAAAAAGGAAGGCAGGCTATTGTAACCAGGCAGATCTAGCATGCAGGATGGGGTGGGGAGCAGCTGACTTCCTGCCAGCTTATCGAGAGTCCTTGACGGTGCTCTTCAGTGTGATGGCACTTGGTGGGGCCATTGAGGACAATCAGTATGAAAACCCACTCTGTTGTCTCCTGGGCCTCAGTGCTTTTCCAAGGGTAAAGGAAGCTTCTTTGAATTCAGCGTGCATATCTGCCCCCTGCGTCCAGAGAAGAGATCTTGACTTGTGGGTCCTAGCTTCCCTGTACAGTTAGTTCCCATCAGTCAGAGGGCATTAACCACTTAGCAGTATCCACCTTGTATTCATCTTAACTTGTGTTCACCTCCAAGCCCATGTCCTCTCCACTCCCACCCTGAGCCTTTTGCTCATTTCTTGCTCTGTGGTCACTTATATTTTTTGTAGCACAGAATAACGAGGACCCTGAGGGCTTCAGCTGTAAAAGCTGGGATTGATTTAGAAGATTTTTCGCCAGGCTGCAAAATTCCCAAATGGCGTGGTTGCCTTGCCTCCACATCTATGCTCTCAAATGAATGCTCAGGGAGTATCTTGCATGCCTTTAGCACAGAGGGGTAGAAGGGACTGGGTACCTACTTGCTGTTTGATTGCTCACTGTCCCCAGGTCCTGGTTATCTTTTGGCATGGGGTGAAGGCCATTAGTCAGAAACAAAACTTCCTCTCTGTGCCCAATCCAATCAGTGGGCACTGGCCAGGCCCTTGGAGAAGTGGATCCTGCCCTCTTGTCTCTCTCTCACCCCTTCCCTTTGTGAAACCGTTTCTCTCTCACTTTATGCAATTCCAAAACTACTTATAATTTCCATAGAACTTTGAGAAAGGGAGAAAGAAAGGCTTTGGATAGATGACTTTCTGAAGCTGCAAGGGCAAATAGCACTGAGAGAGAGGGACCAACAGTTGTGACATCCTGGGACACACAGGATGGCTGGAAGGAAGTAGAGGGAAGAAGTGATATTTGTGCCCTGAAAAGATGTCTGAAGTCTCAGTCCCCAGTAGTAAGAGGGCTTGTGTTAGACGTGACCCTCACTTTGTAACTGGGGTCTCCCTGAGGAGATGGCTGCATCTGGTCATCTTTGTGTCCCTTGGCATCACCACTTAGTAGGAGGTCAGCGAGTATTAAGAGTATCGACAAACAATAACGACCACTCCTGACACACTACATGCCAGGCTCGGTGCGAAGTACACCATCACCTTAATTCTCACATTCATGCCCGGCAGTGGGTGTGGCTACCATCTTCCCTGCCATACAGATGAGGAAAGAGGGGACTAAAGAGCTGGGGCCACCTGCTGAGGGCACAACAGCTGTAGATGCCAGAATCGGAGCAGAGCTGGAGGCTCCTAACTACAGAGTGAACGCTGTGGACTGCAGGCTGTGGAGAGAATGGGCGGGAGGGAATGTCTGGGGCATGGGGCTGCGTGTGAAGACAAGTTTCTTCCTTCATCCAAGTTAGAGGTCACCAGCGGGAGCACAGTGGATGCAAGGAGAGTTCCCATCATCAGGCAGAAGCTGGAATCACCGTCTTCAGCTTGTTTCCAGGACCTCGCTCTGGAGATTCTCTCTTCACCCATGAACTCGGGGCCTCCTGAGCATGCCACCTCCCACCTTAAGTCGAGGCAGGCAACTATGTGGTATTTTGTGCGTGGGCACCCGGGTCTTCAGGCCCTGAGAGGCAGCATGGTGTTCAGTCCTCTTCTGTTGACCACGGAAGACTGTCTCTCGTGCAGTTAGTTTGGGGCAAGATCTTTCCAGAAGGAAACCTATCAATCAATAACATGTGTGTATGAACTATTGATGGCTGTTTGTATTCAACTTGGATGTAGTATATTTTAAAGTCAATATTTTCAGCAGTGAACATCAAAACAAAATTTAGCCAAATGGAGGTTTCTACCTACAGACTTAATAATACCTGTCAGCTGGCAAACATCTCTTGATTATGCAAACATAAATCCAGCATTTTATTTTTCTCTACTAAAAATGCAATAATGGTTGTCACAAAATAACATTTTCGTTTTCACCGAGTTCATAAGAGGACAATCAAACTTTGACAGAAGGAGTGTTTTCTTAGCCAGTGGAGGGGGTCTCACCTGCCTTTGAGAAATACCCTCCTCAGATGTTTTCCAGTTGTTATTTGCATGAAAACTTTTAGGTTGACTTCAGTTTTATTTCAGTTTCCATGAAATAAAATAGCCTTGTATTAATAGTCTTATTTTAGTTTCATTAAAACTTTTAGTTTAATTCATTAAAACATTTAGTTACTAAAGTCCCTTACTCAGTGGAAGAAAAATGTTAAAATGATAAGTAAAGCCCAAAAGGGGTGATAATGAAATGATAACCTGGAGCAGTCTTCTTGCAGGTAAATCTAGGATATAATGTAGGTTTTTCTCCTCCCGTGGAAGGGGTTTGCAGCAGAATACCAATGTGAAATGTTGAGGTTTTCTTCTTGCATCAATTCTGTAGGTAAGGACTCTCTGGTTGGAACTGGGCAAAAGCTTCCTATTTTAGATGGCTAGGGAGAAAATGATTTTAATATGGATACATCTCTGCATTTTAATTTCAGAGCTTGCCATCCAATTCTGTCCTTACTTTGAAATGTATTTGGTTCAAGAATATGCTGCCAAAATGAGTTACATTAATTTATCTTTCTGGGGGAAAGTGTCTCTAACAGAAGAGCCATTACATATTTGCCTAGACTAAGCCTTCACCTCATTTCCATCCAGAGCCTCTTCCACTTGGCTTGCAAAAAGGAAGGTTCGAAATTGGTTATCTCAGTGCTGAGAACAGAGGATATGTTTAAATTACATAAACGATCCTGCCAGCCAAGGCGTCTCAGCTGACGACTGGGAAAGAAGAGCCTGGGCTCAGTCACCATCTCCGGGTGGATTTCATCCCGTTCCCCCCTCTTACCATAACCGTTTTCATGAAAATGAGTCTTCTGAATCTTAATGTTCAATCTGTCCTCCTTCTGACTGCATGGCATTCTCGTGACCAAACAAACAAATGAACAAACAAATAAATAACAAGAGGAAAACAGGAGTCAAGTGTATACTCTTGTTTCTTAAAATTATAGGGACTGAAAATTGTGTGGTGATTCAGTTTTCAAGACCTTTTATCTTATGCCCAGAAGTATGAATAGGGCAAAACAAAAGGAGTGTGGAGGGCAAAATAAAATCTCCACTTCACAGTTATCAGGCGCTGGGTAAATTTGTTCTATAATACTAGCAAAACTAGATTTTACCACTTTGGCTCAGGAAAGCAGGGTTAGTCAATATTCTCAGCCTCTATTGTATCAGATACTTGTTTTGTACTCAGTTCCTTGCATGATGCTAGTCACATGCATTCAGTCAATACACCCTGTTCAATAAATGAGTACGTTTACACAGCCTTCCAGATGCTTCTGAGGCAGCTTGTCCACCAGCCATGCGTTGTTAAACACCACAGTGGGTTTACTTTGTCCTCAGTGAAGTTCTCATTGATTCCATTCAATTCAACCCACATTTTGAGCAGCGCCACTGGGCAGGGCCATGACCCCGTTGACCTCCCCAGAAGAAGGGTGCTGGCCCTTCTACCTCATCCCATCAGACTCACCCACGCATCTACCAGGGCAGAAGCACATGCACTCTGATCCTGATGCACTAGCAAAGTGGGTGTGTGACCGGTGAGTGTGAGCCCTGGCCTCTCGCATCATCTTTCCTCGCCAGCAGAGCCATGGGTGTTTTTGGAGTGGGGAGATTTCTTTTCCCACGTTGGCAGGGACCTACTTTGCTAGACCCATCAGCAAGCTGTCGGTTTCAGTGAAAGAGCCTCCTCACCCACACGTAGCCAGGTGAATGCCTCTCCCAGCATCTGCATCTCGAGCTGAGTGACACCGGGATAGGCAGAGGTGGCCAAGGGCCTGCATCTCATCCAGTGCCAGTGCCAAGGGGGGGTGGTTGAGAAGCTCTTCCTGCCCCAACACCCCAGCCCCGACTGCCTCCCCTCTGTTCACTGTGCCTTCCTCTGCGTGTGGTCTTCAGGTTCCCGTACACCCTGCCTCTCTCTTTCTCCTTGGCAGGGACTTCTGTCTAGGTCCTCAGTATCCTTCTGCCTCCATAACAACTGATTTAATGGGAAGTAACAATATTCCCCCCCAAAAAGTGACATTTCCCTGCTTCCCTTGCCATGTGCCACAGTTCCAACCAATGAGATGCAGAAGTCATTGGGTTGATTGTTCTAGTAGTTTCTTGAAAGGGGTGGCCTGCCTCTCTGGAGTGTTTCTATGCCTATCTCATGAAGGAAAGGTCCCAGGTAAAATGAGATGCCATTTCTCTCTCTCAGCTCTGTCCACGTAGGCATACCCTGTCGTGAATAAATGGATAGATGCAAAAAAATTAGCTTATGCAATGGATAACCTGATTTACCACATTACAAAGTATTTTATTTTATCCAAAATACTGCTTAAATAGCACATTTCCTCCCTAACTCACATGTAAAATACAATTTCAGAAGTTTTTTATTTCAGTCGTTCAAGACTCAGGCTTGGGGCACAGGCCACCATGAACTTGAACCCTAGATCTGTTCTTTTCCCCATGCAAGTAATGCAGCCTTTCTGAGCTTCAGGCTCCTTGCTGGGAAAATGGGGACCAAATGTCATTACCTCAGGGGCTCCTGGTGTGGATGAAATGAGAGAGTATTCCTAGAACTCCTGGCTGGTAGAAATGGTGAATAATGTTAGCTACCATTGTAATCAATATTATTGATCGCAAAATGCAAGGTCTACATCGGTTCAGCCCAACGCGTGTCCTGGGAGAGTCCCTCTAGTTGGCACCAGTAAGGGCAGTTTTAATGGCAACTTTCCAGTTTCTATATGCACTTTCAGAATCACACCTGGGAAATAAGAACATTTAATTATTCTTGTTTTCAAACCTTACAATTCTGACTGCCCCTAAGCTACGACAAACATCTTTGTCAGTACAAGTCCTGATTGATATTTTGATAGTTTCTGGGAGAGATGGGTTTATTTTTAATGTTTGACATGAAGAAACATACAATACACTGTCAGATATAGTTGATATAGTTTACATGTCAGTTATGTTTTGTGTAGTTTTGACAACTATATAAATCTGTGTAACCACAGTTCAAAGCAAGAGGACAGGTAGGTTTTTGTTCTTTGGCTTTGAAATTTTATTTTGCCCTCTTTATTGTGATGTTCTCAATAAGTGACAGATACGAGAAAG
Source organism: Macrotus californicus (assembly GCA_007922815.1). NCBI lineage: Eukaryota > Metazoa > Chordata > Mammalia > Chiroptera > Phyllostomidae > Macrotus > Macrotus californicus. The sequence continues at coordinate 16,560 of VMDR010001917.1, forward strand.
TGACACAGTAAGCAACAGCCACCAAGATAACATTCAAGAGTGAATCCGAAGTGAGTCTCTTGATCCCAACGTTTTCCCTCCTCCCAGCTCCTTGTGGCTCAGACCTCCCCTTAAAGGTTGGTGTGGTACCAACCTTTCTCTCCGTCTGTGGCGCTTCCTCTCAGCCTAGAAACACACATCTCTCACGTTCCAAATAACCCCCTCGGACCGTGTCGATGGCAGTCGCTGTCCAGTCCCACTCTTCAGCCCCCCCAAAGAGGAGCTTCCCCAGCCTCCTGTGGCTGTGCAGCTTGCTGCCATCAGACTTCTACCCCATATGAACATCTCAGTAGAAGTTGGCTCTGTGACCACCCCACCCAGAGCCTGGCTTGTCCCTAACTCCCACTTCCAAAGACCAACTGCTAGAGAGCTGCTGCCCTCTTGTCTCACTGAGTCCAAGTTCAGAGAGTGGACAGGGAAAAGACCAAGGGTATCTAAGGTCACGTATTACCTCATTATGACCTAGATAGCTTGAAATGTGAGCAAACACCGCCATCGTGGCAGTTCCTGTGGATTTTGAGGAAGGTCAGACTTGTTAAATTTGGGGACAGCTCTGATCTGGACTTGGCCTGGACTGGCCAGATCCAGCAGTGGTGAGCAGCCTTTCCTCTCTGACCTCTCTGCAGAGAATGGGGCCTACTTTGGGGGGCTTGGCTGGTCACTGCAGGGTCAGCTGGAAAGAGGACAAGGCCCTGGGTCAGTTGCTTAGGGCACACAGATGCCACTGCTGCCACTGGAGGCCTGTAATTCCTGCTCGCTCTGCATTCGCCGCTGGATGCAAATATGAAATATTCCAGTAAATACATGAAATTAGACCAAAAAATTAGGAAGGTGAAATGATAAGTAAAATTTCATAAAGAATTATATGACAAAATAAAAGTTAGGACTCAGAAGCTCATATGGTGGGTAAGTAGTAGGTTTGCCTAAAAGTCCGTTAGGTTTTTTCCATAAAATAAGACACATTTTTCATTTTCACCAGTATTTTTATTGATTTAGATGTTCTGAGTATGTTGGCTATCTCCTGCTATGGGCGTCTCGTGGGTAGAAGTCAGAGGTGCTGCAAAACATCTTCCAATGCATGAGACAGCCCCACAGCAAAGAATTATTTGGCCAAAATGTCAACAGTACCAAGAAACTTTGCACACCACTTTTGATGCATTTGATCAGTCACAGCACCTTCTCCTTAACACTACACAAATCTTCTTTTGCATTTTTACTTTTCTTGAAATAATAAAGCATAATATGCCAAAATGTAGCTTATTGTCTTCCATCTTCAATATTAAAATAGCTATACAAAAATTCACCAATTTCTACAAGTTTTTCTTAAATGCATGCTGGTATGACAGCTGTCATAATATAAACTTACAAAATTGTTTCTAATGAAGTCAAAGACAACTAAGCACTGCTAGAGCCATCGGATGGGAAAGACCGAACAAACTTTTTGGCCAACCCAATAGATATATTTTCCTACAAAACACTATGGGATGGGCTACGTACGTAGAAGGAGCCTGATCTTCATTACAAGCCCCGTTCATTTACAAGAAGTCTCACTTCCTGTGGAATCTAATTCGACCTAATTTCAGACTCGAGCCCCCACCCCCACCCCCACCCCCACAAAGTGCTGGGCTGGTGGGAAAGGTGACCCCAGCTATTTTGAAGGGTCCACCCACCTTACCTCCAGGTCATGACAGGCTCCCAGATGGTCTTCGGTGTCATGGCTGGGGGAGAGGTAATGGGGGGACAGTGGCTATAATTACAATGGTCACTTCACAGCAGTGACCACAGGCCCCCTGCAGGTGAGGGGCCCTCTGCTGGCCCTGGGCCACCCGAGGGGGAGGTCACTTTGCTGATGTTGGGAGCCCTGTCCCCAGTCCTGTGTTTCTGGACGCATCATTAGGCCACTCCCCCCTCAGCTCCAGCCACCTCCTCAGGGGCTCATCCCACAGGGCCCAGAGGCCTGTGAATACCAGCCCCTCCTCTCTCCATGTTTGCTCGGAGACCTTCAGCCACGGTCTCCTCAGACTCACCTCAGCCCTTCACTGGGCTCAGACTTTTAGAACCTCATTCCAGGATAGGAGACATTTTGCTGGCAACTGCTATCTGGCCATAGACTTTTCCTGGGACAAGGACACCCAGAGCTTACTCTCTGCTTTAAAGGGCAGGACGAGAGTCAGGAGAGAAGGAAGGGGAAGTAGAGGGGAGAGAAACGTAAATTAGTGTCTCAAGCATCATCCAGCTTTGTGCATTGTTAGGTATATAATAAAACGTCTCCACAGTCAGACATGGAGAGGTGTTCAACATCTATAAACTGGGAAGGTCAGGGTCACGGGCGTGTGTCCAGGAGAGCGTTTCTGAAATAGAGAAATGTGAGCAAGACCAAAGATAGGAAGGAAGAGCAGCCATGTTTTTACAGGGAGTAGGATAGCAGGTTCTATTCCCTTTTGAGTTATCTGTATTATTTAACTTTTCCACGATGAACTTGCTTAAGCTGTGTGAGCAACCAGAATAAATGGAGCAGCTCAACATATATATTAGAGAAAAAGAGAAAATAGCCTTGCGATACCTACTTTCTTTTTTCTGGGCACCCCACCCCCGCCATGTATTCTTATGAGAGGGTGCAGGAGGCTGGGAATGTGCAGGGCTGCTAAATGCCCTGCAGGGTGGCTCTCCCCAGTGGGTCTATATTCTGTGCTTTGGGCACTTTGCATCTTGGCTGGTGGAGAAAGAGAATCACCAAGTCTCTGGTAGCCATGTCAAGCCTAGCCCACTACCCAGCTGGAAAGTATGAAATGTATTAAAATGTCCTGTGCTTTTACCGGCTTTGGAAGGGACTTGGACCCACCCCAGGCTGCAGGCCCGGTGGGGTGTGAGTGGGGAGTAGGCTCTGTCTCGATCAGTGCTCAGGGCTTTGGCTGGATTGTAAAAAATCATGCGTGGCAGCCGGCACCTGGCTGTGTGTGTTTCAGAGACACTTGTGGGCCCCCTTGACTTTCAGGGCAGTGAGATTACCGGGGTTTACAGCAGGAAGCCTGCTGTGTAGCTGCACCCCCAGCATCACCTGGTGGCCTCGAAATGCCAGGCAGGGTGGCACCAGCTCCTACCCTGTGAACACCATTTTTCAGCTAAAAACAAAGTGGCCTCTAGAAGAGAGTGATGGAAAAAAACAGGCAAATCATTTTTATGTTGCACCTCAGAGCAGAAGCCGCTAATGAGCCTAATTCATCCACCTTCCAGACACCTTAGCTGTCTGCACTTCCCACAGACACCTGCCCACACAGTCCCCGTCTTAGGATGTCCATTCATTTACCTGCGGTGCCACCCAGCCCAGCTCCCCAGATTACATTTCCAATGATGGAGTGTTGTGGAATGTTCTCTGCAAACCAAACCAGGCTTTTGTCAATGTGAGAGATGATTATGGTTGGCATCTGCAGCTCCAAGGACACATTCCCAGGTTGGGAGTTTCTCTACGTTTCAGGCAGGCATTGTTCTTCTCTGACTGCAGGCAGCGTGATTAATGGGAAACTCCCCAGAGCACCAGGACCCCTCCTCTCTGCATCTTGGACTGGATGCAAAGACAGTAGCAGCTCACTCACCCTCTGTTTGTGGCTTAGCATCTTCGTCATCTCTGGCATTGACTTCCCTCTGCCGTACACCTGTTGCCTCCCTGACAAGTCAGTTTCAAGTCGATGTCTTTCTGTACAGTGGGTGACATGGTTGTTGACTGTGTGTCAGCAGTGGCTTAGAGCCTGGGTCACTCTAGCTTTAGATTATCCTGAGGATCTGCCTGAATTGTTGGTTATTCTAAGTCTTTGTTGAGACTGCAGTAAAAAAAAGAAAGAAAAGAAAAGAGCTGGTTTCAGCAAATTCAGTTTGTTAAAAAGAAAGAAGTGGATTTATAACTGATTCCTTTGTCAGCCATGAAATCTAAAGATTATTTCTAGGGTATCTAAGGCTGAAAATTTTTCTGATCCCCAAAGAAGGTTCTGATGGCTATGTCATGAGTTGCACTTTACGCACTGCCCTCCAGAAGAGCAGGGTGTCATAGCCCCACTGGCTGGCTGGGCTGTGTCCTTCTCCCTCACCAGCTGGAAGGACTCTCTGGGGCAGCGAGAACTTGGGGGGATGGATTGAGAGTCCACAGACTGCAGTTCCATTATAGTCCCACTGCCTCTGGCTGCAGGTAAAGCATCTAGCGCCCACAATGTCAGGAACATGGGCCCCATCCTGGGCAAATCTGGGTCAGATCCCAGGTCCTCACGCCCTCTTCCTAACCCCCATTAAGTGTCCTTGTATCTGTACTAACCAGCCCAACTTGTTTCACCAAGTTCCAGATTATAGGTATTCAACCTGTGCCCATCAAAATTCCATAAGCAATTAAAGCAATTTTTTCAGGCATAGTTTTGAGCCTAGTAGAGCCCCATTATGATTCTGCTCGTGGCTGTACCAAGTCATGTTACAGATCAAGCCATTTCGCCCAAAAGGCACACCACCTACAAGCAGAGGGAACTTGATGACACACAGCTGTCTGGGAAGGGACGGTCCGTCTTTTCACCAATGCTGTGGGCTATTGGTAGCAGATGGACCCACTGGGCCAAAGAAAAGGCTGTGTCAGAATGAAGGCGGTTGTGATGAATGTCCCCTCCTGGGTGTGAGGCACCAAACAAGCCCATCACATAGTCCAAATAAGGCAGAAGAAAGCCGTGGGAAGAATTATTTGACTTCCAGTTGAGATAAAAGCATAGGTAAACACGGCTCGCTTCCTCACACAACCACTGCAAAAATGACAACTAAACTGCAAAGCAACTAACACCCAGAACTGTCAGAAAATCGAGCCGCATAGAAGTCTGACAACCAAGGAATTAAAGAAGTCACATTCATTTGGACAGGTAGTAGGGGCAGGGACATGGAGACGCAGGATGGGTGGTCCCACTCGTGTGGTGGATAAAAATTGGGAGGAATATCTCAGGAGTAAGGGATCCCAGCCCCACACTAGGTACCCCCAACCCAGGGTTCCAGTGCCAGGAAGCTAAGTGCCCATATGGGTGCAAAAACTAGCGGGGGTTGGGGTGGCAGAAGAAACTGCAGACCTCTTAAAGGGTCTGCAACGGACTCAGGACTTATGCAGACTCACTTCCTCTGGGCTCCAGCACTGGGGCAGCAGCTGGAAGGGCAATGGTGCACATGGAGAGAAACTGAAGCGTCTGGCATTAGGGTGAGTGCAGGGGGACAGCTTCCTCCAGGACAAACTCCAGAGGTCAGGCAGCAGCCATTGTCCCTTTTCTGAGCCCTCCCCCACACAGAGCCACAGAGTGGCAACACCATATCAGAGACTCAATCAACCTGGTTCACATGGTTGCCCTGCCCAGGTGATTACCTAAGGCTCCGCACCATCCAACTTATGGATGCACTTTTCCACAATAGGCCATGCTACTAAGACAGGGCATCAAAGCAGCTCTACCTAATGCATAGAAACAAACACAGAGAGGCTGCCAAAATAGGGAAGCAAAGAAATATGTCCCAAATGAAAGAACAGAACAAAACTCCAGAAAAAGAACTAAACAAAATGGAGATAACCAATCTATCAGAAGCAGAGTTCAAAACACTGGTTATTAGGATGCTCAAGGAACTCCTTGGGTACTTCAACAGCATAAAAAAGACCCAGGCAGAAATGAAGTTTACACTAAGTGAAATAAAGAAAAATTTACATGGCATCATCTGTGGAGTGGATGAAACCAAGAATCAAATCAATGATTTGGAACACAAGGAAGAAAAAGAAAATTCAATCAGAATAGCAAGAAGAAAAAAATTTTAAAAAATGAGGATAGGGTATGGAGCCTCTGGACAACTTCAAATGTACCAATATTAGAATCATAGGGGTGCCTGAAGGACAAGACAAAGAGCAAGAAATTGAAAACTTACTTGAAAAAATTATGAAAGAAAACTTCCCTAATTTGGTGAAGGAAATAGACATACCAGTTCAGGAAGTGCAGAGTCTAAAACAAGATGGACACAATGAAAACCACACCAAGAAACATCATAATTAAAATACCAAAGGTTAAAGATAAAGAGAGAAGCTTAAAAGCAGCAAGAGCAGATAATTACCTACAAAGGAGTTCCTGTAAGACTATCAGCTGATTTCTCAAAAGAAACTTTGCAGGCAAGAAGGGGCTGGCAAGAAGTATTCAAAGTGATGAAAAGCAAGAACCTACAACCTAGATTACTCTATCCAGCAAAGCTATCATTTAGAATGGAAGGGCAGATAAAAAGTGCTTCCCAGACAAGGTAAAGCTAAAGGAGTTCATCATCACCAAGCCCTTATTACATGAAATGTTAAAGGGATTTATTTAAGAAAAAGAAGAAGGTCAAAACTATGAACACTAAAATGGCAATAAATTCACAACTATCAACAATTGAATCTTTTAAAAAACAAACTGAGCAAACAAGAAGAACAGAAACAGAATCATAGATATGGAGATCACATGGAGGATTATCAGCTGGGAGGGGAAAGGGGAAGATTGGGGGAAAAGTGCAGGAATTAAGAAGTACAAATTGATAGGTACAAAATAGACAGGGGGATCTTAAGAACAAAGTAGGAAATGGAGTAGCCAAAGAACTTATATGCATGACCCACGGGCATGAACTAAGGAGGTGGATTGTCAGAGGGAATGGGGGGGAGCACTGGGTGGAAGAGGGGGCAAATGGGGAAAATTGGGACAACTGTAATAGCATAATCAATAAAATATATTTTAAAATAATTTTTAAAAAGGAAGAAAGAAATAGGGAAGAGAACACACTGAAAACCTACTGGACCATCAGTGATGAGCTTGAAGGATCAAGAACCCAAGGAAAATGCTAAGAGAATGCTGGAAACCGTGGGCTGTTGGGGATGCTTGCTGTTTTCTGCACTGATTACCAAGGGGCGATAAGGATGCAGAATGCTTATCAAGCAACCTCTGGAAGAGCAGAAACCACTTCCTGCTCATGCTCTGCTAAGGGGACTTTTTCCACCTAGAAAAGGTGACGGAGTTGTTTTTCCATTTGGGGCAGGAGACAGGACAGTGAGCAACCAGCAGGATATACCTCACTAGTGTATGCAAATATTTCACAAAGTTATTTCTATTTCACATAGTTTATGACCTAAAAATATGTGTCTGCCTTTAATTTCTCTAGCAAGAAAATACAGCCAGTGGAGAGGTTTTAAAAACTGGCTAAATGTTGTTTCCTGGGAATGATTTTAACGAAGCAGTAATAGCTGTAATCGTAAATTCTCCTTGCAGTGCCCTGAAGGTCCGTGCCAAAGTGAGATGATACGTGTGCAGAGCGTCATTAAACTCTAAAACACTACATAAACGCAAAAGCTTCTCATTGTGCCACAGCCGTGCCCTCTTCTTCAATGTGCTTCTGTGTGTCCTGAGAAGCTCACAAAAGCCTGCTTTGTTTTTCAAGAAAATCCACTGGCCTTCCCACAAAGGCAGCTAATGTGTGAGTGTGGGTTTCCAGAACACGGAGGCTTATTCTTCTGACACAGCGCCAGAGGGTAGTTCCCAGCCATTCCCACGCAGGTAGAAAACCACAGAGCACTGTCACCTGTCTTTGGGTTTAATGGGTGGTTGACATGGTCCCTGAAAGCAGCAGTTTTGCCCCCAGGGGACATTTGGCAGCTATAGAGACATTTTTGGTGGTCACAGCTTGAGGGGGGCGCTGGTGCTCCTGGGATCTGCTGTGTCGAGGCCATGGATGTGGCTAAACACCCCACAAGGCACCAGAGAGAGCCCCGCAACAGAGAATATTCCAGCCCGACAGGTCAGTGGTGTGAGGTGGAGAATTCCTGCCTTAAGACCTGAAACTTCCCCCCTGCCAGTCCCTGGCCTCAGGGAGAAGCAGAGCAGGGGAAAATTGGATGTCACCAAGAGAAGCTGGCTTGCTGTTCTGAGACAGTGAGAGCAAAGGAGTGGCTCAGTGGGTGGGGGTCATCCTGTGAACCCAAAGTTCGCCAGTTGGATTCCAGGTCAGGGCACATGCCTGGGTTGCAGGCCAGGCCCCCAGGCTGAGCGAATGCAAGAGGCAACGGATCTATTGATGTTCCTCCCCCTCTTTTTCTCCCTCTCTTCCCCTCTCTCTAAAAATAAGTAGAATCTTTAAAAAAAAAAAAAAAAAAGACAAACAGAGGACCATGTTGTGGGAAAGCAGACGTGAAGATCGATGAGAGCTTGGAGCTGACGGCTGTGGCAAGCCAGCCAAGCATGGGAGAGGGAGACCAGCTTAGCAAATTCCGCATTTTAGGCCTGAAAACATCCCTTGCAGGAGAAGCTGCAAAGTTTATCTCAAGGGGAGAGCTGTGGACTTGGAATTGCTGTCGACGTCTCAGAGGCTGCAGAAGTGCAGCTGAGTCCTGAAAGGAAGCGTGAACGTGGACAGCAGGACGCTGAAGGCATGCGCCACCGCCGATCTGCTGAGTGAAGTGTGTCGGCTCTCGCGTCCCAGCATTCTCGCTTGTCAAGTGGGGATTGTTGGACCAAATTTGTTCAGAAAACTTGTTAGGAGCATCAACCTTATACAAGGGGGTTGCGAAAGATGCATAAATGAGCAAGAGCCTTTCTCTGCATGTCGCAGCTGAAGTCTACGTGACCTGGAAGTTTCCAGCTTTTGAAAGTCCTCAGAGAGGTAAAACTCCCTTTACGATTTCATGGTCAAAATGCTTTAGGAGATTAGTGTTTGTTAGGGGAGATCTTCAGCCCTTAAGAAATTGAAAATCTAGAATTTGCAAAAGGGAGAAAGAAATGGCAACTGAAATCTCACAGTAGCAAAAGGTGAAATGACAAATGTCACCCACAGTAGCACAAGCTGATCTGGTTGCATGAGTGATGGGCAAGCGCTCTGCAGACGGGTCCCGGCACCCGGAGCCGGGACACTCAAGGTCCTGGGCCCTGGTCGTGGTCCCAGAGTACAACGTTTCCTGAAGTTACCAGAAGGCCTGAGCAATTACCAAGTGGCCTGCAGCAGTTGGTTCACAACTGTGCTCACCTGTCAAGATGAAAGGTCTTAACTCATCAAACTCTGGCTTTTTCCCTGTGAGCTCTGAAGTCCAGGCCTTCTTCCAATTTCACTCAGAGCTGAAAGCCAAGCCAGTGAAAAGGGAAATGACAGGTTTCAGAGAGCAATAAACAAGGCTGGGAGTTCCCATTTTTATTTAAATGGGAGTGACGCACAGGTGGTCCAGGAGACCTGTGGCCAAGTTTTCTTTCTGATGAGAGACAAATTGAAAGAGTAAATGGTGGCTGTAGGGAAGTTCTTAAGCAAGTCCCCCCAAGGCCTGTGTGCACCTTTCTGTGGGTAGAAATGTCTCATTACTGCCCCCAATGGAGCACATGCTGCTTGCAAAATTCCTGCAGAAATCTTCACTCCAAAGCTGTGCCAGCTGGGTCCCAGGAAGGACAGTGCTGGACCCGCCCATTCACTGTCTCAGGTGGGGCTCTGCAGTTGTCATCCGTGTCCTGCTGCCTGTAGCCCCCATCACCTTAAAAAGTGAGTGAATCCATTTCTGCTGCAAGTAAAAAACAAAAACAAAAATCCTCCCTGTGAAAGGGCTAAAACCTCTGTGAATCTATCTAGACATTGGATTATACTGCTTTTCATTGAGGAAAAAAGGGGCAGCAGAATAATCCTTCGGCAGCTCCCTAGGTCTTCTGCTGCCATGGAATTAACTTCTCTTTGCTGATTTCAAAAGAAAAAAAATAAAGGAGGCTCAACCAGAGAGAGGAGTTGGCCCCAACAATGTCAAGTGTCTGACACAGTAACAGTCGAGTTCCTTTAGGCTGGGATTTCCAAAGGCCTGGGTCAGGGTCTTGACCTTGAGTCTCTTCCCCTTTGCCCCACTGTCGTGTCTGCACATCGAAGATGCAGGATGTGCTGAAGTTGATTTATTTTTTGAACAATAGGAAATGATGGGGCAAGGGGGTGAGCCTGTGGAGAGGCATCTCCCATCATCCAACTTAGGGACACAGTAAGAGGCTTAGTATAGCACAGAGAAGGTGTGCTATATTTTGAAGACCCCAACTCTCCAGGAAGGACGTAAAATAACAAGATCGAGTGGATTGTCATGATTTCTGAGAACTATCGGCCAGGTGGTGATTTATCTTAATGGTAAATTTTCATGTATCTCTCTAGGACTCTTCTCCCCACTGGAATAATCCTAACTGGCCTTGGAGGTCCCTTATAACTCTAGGATTTTATGGTGCTTCAAAGACTGATAATTAATGTGAAGTTTACAGGAATGCTGAGTAAAAGTGAATACTTTTTTAAAGTTCCACTACAAATACATTATATACATATTAATATAAATAGCAAGATGGGAGACTTAAATCTAACCTAATCAAGAGTTACATTAAATGCAAATTGACTAAACACTCTAGTTAGAAAACAGAGGTTGTCAAATGGATTAAAAAATAAAAGACTCAATTTTATGTTATTTACAAGAAATACATTTCAATTACTTTTAAAAAGTTGGAGAGCCCCAGCCCTAGGCAGTGTGGCTTAGTTGGTAGGAGTGTCATCCAGTAACCAAAGGGTTGTAGGTTTGATTCCCAGTCAGGGCACATACCTAGGTTACGGCTCCAATTCCTGGTCTGGACACATACAGTCCCCATCAATCCCCAGTCTGGGTGCATATGGGAGGTAACCAATTGATGTTTCTCGCATGGATGTTTCTCTCTCTCTCTCCCTCCCTTTCTCTCTCTCTCCCTTTCTCTCTCTCTAAAAGCAGGGGGGAAAATGCCCTTGGCTGAGGATAAAAAAAAAGGTTGGAGAAATATATTATGTGAACACTAAGTCCAAGAAAGCTGGCATGCTTATGTTAAGCAGACTTTAAGGAAGAGAGTATTAGCAGATGTAAAGAGGGACATTGTGTATTGACAAGAGCATCAGTTCATTGGGACCAAATGGACCTTCTCAGTGAAGCATGATGATCGAGTGTGAACCCTTCAATAAACTCTAAACAGGGAGCATTTTAAGCACAAGACACAGGATAAATCCATAGTCCATTGCTTAATCTTGAAGGTGAATTAGTACTATCTGCAATCCTTGTATGACCAGGTGACATATGGTCCTGGTAAGGAGAAACTGCCTTCCAACAAAACAATACAAATGAGCTAAAAACTGCTCCCAGCTTATTCCACTCTGAATGTGACCCACATGACAGAGAGAGTGAGGAATGAAAATGAATGGACTTCTGCTCCTCTCGGAAGGAAGACTTTGGAATCACTGATTCCTGGGGAGTGTGTGTGTGTGTGTGTGTGTGTGTGTGTGTGTGCGCCCTGCATTCTAGAAATACTTAAAGAAGCAGGAGGTACCAGAGAAAAAGGATTCCCTCTCAGACTCAGATGTGGGAGGAAGTTAAGGGGAATGAATGCGCTCCAGAGAATCGCCCCAATCCAGTATTTTCCAGCCTAATCAGCAGGACTTTCTGGAGGACTGATAAACATTTACGGCATCAGGGAAGCAAATAAAGTTCTGCAGAACAAGAATAACCCCAAGTAGCTCACGTAGAAAGAACGCAGGCTGGGGCAGATTCTAACAGACCCATGGAAACACAGGAAAAGCGAGGGCTCAGGGCTGGAGAATACAGAAGCAGAGGGGAGAGATGTAACCCAAGAGCTAGGAGAGACAGGAGAAAGCAAGGGAACATGTCAGAAGGTGGCAGAGGCTGTAGGAAGGAAAAGGCTAGCGGTCAAGTCGGGCAGGGAGTGTGTGGCAGCTGTCTGACCACACTTACAGGGGACCGCAAAACTGGCACCAACTCAGGGCTGAGGGGGAGAAAGAGGGACCGATAGGACCCAGTGGAAAGAAAGCCCAGACTGAGGCACACAACTTGACCCCAGGTTTCACCAGGGTTAGTGACCTCCCGGGGCTACAGTAACAGGAGACCACAGACCCGAGTGGCTCACCACAACAGCAGTTTGTCCTCCCACAGTTCCGAAGGTCGGAAGAGTCAAGGTGCTGGGCAGGTTGGTTCCTTCTGGAAGGAGAATGCTTTCCACGGCTCTCGTCTCCTGTTGGGTGGCCGTCCATGGTCTTCCGTGGTCCTTGGCTGGTAGACGCATCACTCCTTTCTCCACCAGAATTCCTCTTTACCTGCCCTTCTCCCGGGTGACTCTCTCTCTCAAAAGTCCCTCTCCTGTCCCCTATTAAGATACCAGCCATTGAATGTATGGCTTATCCTAAACCTAAGATGATCTCATCTCCAGCTCCTTAACTTAATTACATCTTCAAACACCTTAGTCCAAGTAACAACACTCTCAAGGTCCAGGTGGACATGAGTCTGCAAGGGAAGGGAGACACAATTCAACCCACTATACCAGGTGGCTCCCGAGCAAAAGGAACTGATTCCAATTGCCTTGCGCTGATTGAGTCAGTAGGTCTGGGTGTAGCTGAGAATCTGCACGTGTCCAGGTCCCAGGCGGTGCTGCTGCTGCTGGTGTGGACCACACCAAAAGGCAAAGCCTTCGTGTGTGTTTGGAAAAGTGTGTGATGAGTGGGCTGTGCTGTACCTAATGCCCAGTATGTCTCAAATGGCCTTGAACTGTCTGGGAAAAAATAAGCTATCAGGAGCTTCTGGGTGAGAAATAAGAAGTAAACAGAAATCTGGGTGTGGGACAGCAAGCTGGGGACAGGCCACGTGACCTGTGTTGTTCCCCTCAGTCTTCATTGAACTATGGGACTGGCACAAGGCACCGTGTAAGCGAGGCTTTCCTGGAAACGTTGGAAGCACAGAGCGCTGAATCCAGGTTGGCTCGGGGCAGGACAAATGTCCAGGAGGCAGAAGTCCCCGAGGATTTACAGAAACTGGGAGAAGGGAGGGCTCGTATGAATTGTGGAACCAAGCAAACAATATATCTGAGAAGCAGGGAGATCTCAGCTGATCCCAAACTGGGCTTCTATGTGACAGGATTTGGAAACTGCCTCGAGCTTTGTCCTAACAATCTTTTATCCATAGGTCAGAAAAAAGGGCAGCGTGAGGAAAATGGATTTTAAAACAGTCAATTGTAAGAAGCGGTGGACTTGGGTCTCAATATTTTGAAATCAATATCCTGTCTCGGTTATCAGGAGGGACGTTGCTGCCGCCTGGCCCCCTTGTAGACTTGATTGCAAAATAAATCCCTCTTCCCAAAAGAAAGCCCTTTTCTCAGAGAGGGCGAGGGGGTATGGGGGACATGGCGGAAAAATGAGGGGCGGTGATTAGAAATGACAGCTGTACCTGAAACTAATACAAAATAATATTGAATGTAAGCTGTAACTGAAAACATTTTTTTAATTTTAAAAAGAAAGAAACGACATCTGTGAATGCTGCATTTCTCTCTGACCACTCTGGCCTTACCTGGGTTGTTAAGAAATCGCCCCCCACTCCTTTGGGTTTGGAACTGATTTACTGTAGGGAAGCTTCCCTCCCCATTGGGCTTGGCTGCAACTCGGGTGTGACCCCCTCGCTTACTTACGACAATACCAGACAGAGACCGCCCCCCATATTCCCATGTTTTGCCTTGTAAATGATTGGCTGAACTGTCTGGGATCAATCTGCACAAAACACCTGCTAGCCAAACTTTGGTTAAGAGTCTCGGGTTGCCCCAGGCACCTGCCTCCTGCGTGCCCTGCCCTCAGCCCCGAGCAGCTCCCCAGCCCTCCCTAACTGCCCCTCCCAAGGGTTAGGCAGACCCCAAACATCCTCTGCTCTACTGACCAGTCCACCACATTCACGGCACTGCCCTGCTCCTGGTTCTTTCTAGACCAGCTCACTCCTGCCCAGAAAAGGAAAGCGTCTCTGGATGACCTTTGATATGTGCTTAGGTCTCGGGGTCAGAGGCCCCCTCCCCAATAGTTGCTTCTTCCTCCTGAAGGAGCCCTTCCCTCTCCTACAGCCCTTTCCACTAGTATCTCCTTACCTGAGGCCACATTTGTTTTTCATTTGACAGCAAGAGAAATAAAGAGAAATGTGTGCTTGGGTTCTTGTCTGTCTGTGACTGAGTTAATTAAGCCGGTGCAATCTGTCTCCCCTGGGCTCCTGGAATGGTCTTTGATCCCAGCCCCTGAGTCAGAACCGTCCAGAGCTGGAAGTCCGGACCCCGGTCTCTTTCCCCACACGCGCCCATTGTAACAGCAACCTCAGGCCTGTGGGGCTGTGCTGTGGCTCCTTGGGCCCCAGCGGAGATGACACCTTAGAGAAAATCTCCAGTCTTTTCTTTCCGTCCTGACCACTGTGCCTGTGTGATCACGGAGACTTTTCCAACCATCCCCATGCTGAATGCTAATAGCGATTTTGGTCCAAATGTGTCACCTAGGCTCACACCAACGAGATCTGCTGCTGTGCACCTGTTCTGTGTGTGGTGGTATGTGTGCTTGTGTGTGCAGGCATGTGCGTGTGAGCATGTGTTGGTGCATGCAGGTATATGTGTGCATGTGTGTTTGTGTGTGCAGGTGTATGTATGTGATATTCTTAGAGGCTGAGAGTGTCCATGAAATTCTGGACAGTGCCTTAGGTTTTCTTTCTTCCTGCAGTGGCTTCATCTAAACTGACTTGCTCTCTTTTGGCAGATCCCCTTGCGGTGGTGAGTGGTGCTTGCTTATGCGGCCGTGCACGTATGCACTACTGATGTGGATCCATAGGGGGCGTATGACTGATTTCCCTCGTGTCGGGGGAGAAACCCTCCTGTGGCTGTCTGAGGCATTTCCAGCTTCTCTTACTGAGTCTCGGCCACGTTCGCTAAGGGTTTGCACACGTTTTAATGTTGAAGCAAAAGCCCAGAGATGAGACAGCCATGCCAGCTAGCTCTTCAAATGGAGGTTTCAGATTTCGTTTTATTTTACTTTTTATCAAAGGAAACTTGGGTCAAACAAAATCATACATTGAGACCTGTGTGACTCACAGAACAGTGCTTCTCCACAGGAATGGGGCTGTTAAAACGTGGACATCTGTCCTGGTCCCCCTCTGATGTCCTCTGTGGCTCCCGAAGGGCCACCAAACAGAGTGTGAGAATCACTGACCTCGGCCAGTCACTCATTTTTCTGACGCTGAGACTCAGATGGAGTCTCGTCTGTGACCAAGCAGCCGGTTAGGACAGAGCTGAGGTTCTTGGACCTCCAGCCATTCTCCCATGAGCCACCTCCCTCCTTCCAGGCGGCCGCCACCTCACCTTCTGCACATGGTCCCAGGTCCTCTCTGGCCAGCCACTGTGCACTCCATCTGCACCGTCCCTGTGTGGGTGCCTGACCCTGCTGGCTTTGGACTGAATTATTCTGGAAGAAAGTAATGAAAGAAGGGAGGGAGGGAAGAGGGGCAATCGTTTTTTTAAAAGGTGCCGCAAGCACTAAAAATTCAGCTAGCTCTGGCTCTCAAACATTTTAAAAAGGCAACGTACAGAAATATGGCAGTGATGTTTGCTATTTGCCGCTTGACAATACACATTATTTTAGGAGCAGACTTTAGTCAGTTTCAAAACTGGATTTTTGTTTCAAAGAAAATAAATCCTATTTCACAATTATTAGGATCTCTCTGAAAAATACCAAGGCATAGATATGCAAGAATTTTAATAAAAATTTAAGCTCCAAATTATATCATTAGTAATTTACCCCTGCAGCCAAACATTATTTGGTGGAGGACATACATCACTGCCAGGAGATTATGAAATGAATAAGAGGCAAAATTTTCGCAGCCTGGTGGATTAAAGAAATCTATCAGGCTGATTTAGTGCTGTGCCCGAGAGAGAGCCGAAGCCCTAAATATTTAAGCTTATTGTATTTGGCTTGAATGTGCCAGTTTTATAAGATGTTCACACACAAGGTCCACTTCTTCCGCCTCCAGAACCTCAGGATGCAGAAGCAGGACCATTCACCAGCTTCTCCACAAGCTCCCTGGCATTTCCCACTTCCTGTGTAGATAGGTTGGGACCACGTGGCTGGTTTTGGCCAGTGGGCCTCAAGAGGAAATGGCAAGTGTCACTTCCAATCCGAGGCATTGAAGATCAGGCATGAGTCTCGATGCCCTCTCTTCCATGGGCACTCTGGAGATGACCGCATCACTAGATGAAGACCACAGAGGTAAAGCTCCTATTTATCACATCACATCAAGGGTACAGACCACCAACATGACTTAACCCTGTTGGCATTGACCTGATCGCCTGGCTGAGGAAATGTTTCCCAGCTTTCTCTGCCATGAAGATATTCTTCACCACCCCCGCTTCCATAGGCTACATACACTGTGTGTAGCCTCCACTTAACAGTGAGGCATTCAGTTCCGGAAGGTGGAGTAGCTACGTAAAGTAATTGCAAATCTTCTGTACAGGAGATTTGTTCATTCTCCCCTATTTATTCTACCACGTACTTTTATAGGTATGGACACATGGATACTTATTTAGTGCTTCGGCCGATAAGCTAACACTCCATTGTTTTGTTTCATTTTGCTTTGCTCAAATCGTTCTAGCTCTGGTCACGGAGAACTTGTTCAGTGGGTTCCTGGTTTGCTTTGAGGTCCCCCATCATTGCAGGGTTTGCGTGGCTTATTGTTTAGCTCTTCCTCACGTTATGATATCGCGAAATATTTGAGGCTTATCTTGCATATCCACTGCCTCAGTTCTAGAGTCGGAATTTCTCCCAGGAGCCCTGTACCTTTCACTGGAGAATCGTGTTAAAAACCAAGGTCTGGGCAGGGGTGTGCCTATTGCTGCTGGGTTGCTGTTGTTCTAGGCACTCTCAGCCAGCAAAGCAAGGAAGCACACATGTGTATGTAACCCGTGCCTGCTTTACACAGAACTAAAGATATTTCTCTAGATAATGCTTCTTTAATTTGAGATGCTTCTTTAACTCGTTGATTTTCCAACTTTTTTGTTTTTAATTTCTCTCCATGTTTAGGGCCATGAAATTCCCTCTGTGCCATGGCAGTTACTGGAGCCTACAAATTTTATTTGCATTTTTAATTATTATATAATGCAAAATATTTTGTAATTTTTTTGTGATTTCTTTTTTAACTGATGGGTTATTTAGAAGTGTATTTAAAAAATTTCAGACATGCTGATTTTGTAGTTATCTTTTTTAGAATTGATGTCTAGATTTATAGCTTAATTGTATTATGATCAGAGACAATGATTGGAATGATTTGAAATTGGTTGATATTTGCTTAATGGTACAGCTTATTGTCAATTTTTAGAAAAGTTTTGCGTGTGCTTGAAAAGACATATATTCTGCAAATCTTCCATGTGATGTTCGATATGTGTGCATTCATCCTGTGTTTTAATGATATTATTGAAGTCTTCTGAATCTTTACTGAATTTTTGTCTGCGTGTTCCATTGGTAGCCAAGAGAGTTATATTCATTTCTCCCCTGTGATTGTGGATTTGTCTTTGCTCTGTGGCCCTGCCAAGTTGTGCTTTATATTTTATGAGTCTATCCTATTCAGTATATGCAAATTATGAATAGTTTTAACTTCCTGATAACTTGAAGCAGAATATTATGAAATGCCTCTTTATCTTCCTTATCTGATATGAATATAGCTTTCTTTTTGCAGTGTTTGGATGGTACATCTTTTACTTTCATCCTTTCTGTAAGCTAATATTTTATGTGTCACTCCTTATTGGGCTTTTCTTCTAGTACGATAATCTTTCTTTTTTCATCAGGTAATTTAATCCGTTCATATTTAATGTACTCACTGACATATTTGGTATCAGTCTGCCATCTTATTCAGCTATTTGTCTCATCTAGTCTATGTTCTCTTTTCTCTCTGTTATTACCTTCTTTAGACTGAGAACGTTTTGTTGCTCCACTTCTCCTCTTTAGATGACAAGTGATATACTCTTAAACAATTCTTTTAAAGCATACCCCAAAACAGCCGTCTGCCAACGCCAGGCCGTGGGCAACATCCAGCCCATCGCCGCTTTTCATTAGAGCCTGTGAATAAAAGAATATTATTTTATGAGGTGCGAAAATTAAACCACATTCGAATTGTGTTGGCTAGAAGTAGTTTGTGCGGAAAACAGCTGCATCTACTCATTTATGTGTTTTCTACGGCTGCTTTCCTGCTGCAGTGATGGAGCTGGGTGGCTACGACAGAGATCACATGTGGTGCTGTCAGTTTCTCCCCCAGTTTCTGAAGTACCTGCTGTCAGGCCTGTTGTAGAAAAGCTTTGTACCCTTTGCCTAGAAATTTCAACATTCGCCCTTGACTTAACAGGGATTTTTTTTACCACTTACTCTTTCTTCTATGGCATTATTATTTTAATGTCAGAGAGTGGCCAAATCCCTCAAGGTATTTTGAGCTTGTTTTATAGATTCAATATTTATTTAGATTTGCCCACAGATTTACCTTTTCCATTGTACTTCTTTCCTTTGCATATTCGACCTTCCTTGGGGTATTGCTGTCTCCTTTCTATCATGTCAGCTGATAGAAAGTTCTTTCAGGCTTTGCCTGTCTAAAAATGTCTTTATATTACCTTCACTCTTGAAAGATATTTTCCCTGCATATAGAATTCTAAAACGTAATTCGTTTTCATATATATATTGGCATGCAGAATCCTGAGAGAACCCTGAAGATTCCACAGGCTGGTGGAACACACCTTCTTCCAGTTAGTCCCTCAGAGACCAGTCTAGATGCTGCTGTGAAGGGATTTTGCAGAGGCCATTGAGATTCCAGATTAGCTGACCTTTAGATAAGGAGATTATCCTCAGTGGGCCTGACTTGCTCAGGTTAAGCTTAAAAGAAAAGGAAATTAAAGGGTGAGAGAGATTTGATGTGAGACTCCATTGCTGGCTTTGGGGACAGAGTGGTCCACGTGGTGACAAGGAATGTGAGTGGCCTCCAGGACCTGGATGACAGTCAGCAAACAACAGGAATCTCAGCATCTCTGTCCTACAATTACAGGGAACTGACTCCTGCCAATAATCAGAGTAAGCTTGAAAGTGGATTCTCTTTTTGTAAAGATTTTATTTATTTATTTTCAGAGAGAGGGGAAGGGAGGGAGAAAGAGAGGGAGAGAAACATCAATGTGTGGTTGCCTCTTGCACGCCCCCTACAGGGTGTGGGGAGACCTGGCCCGCAGCCCAGGCATGTGCCTTGACTGGGAATCGAACCCGTGATCCTTTGGTTCACAGGCTGGTGCTCAATCCACTGAGCCACACCAGCCAGGGCTGAAAGTGGATTTTTTCCAAGAACCTCCAGGTGAGGAGGCCGGCGTACACCTTAATTTCAGGTTTGTGGTGAGCAAGGGGCCAACCAACCATGCTTAGACTTCTGGCCTGTGGGAACTGTGCTGTGTTAGACATTCAGTTTGTAGCACCTTGCTACTCAGTGATGGAAAACTAACACATCTGGCTTCTGTTCTTTGGACATCTCTGTGTCTAAGTGTATTCCTTCAAAAGCTCCCCTCCCCTCCTTCCTTCGACTGCTTGTATCATTTTCTCTTTATGTTTGGGTTTCAGAAATTGTACTATGATGTGTCTGGATACTATTCACTTTGTGTTTCTGCTACTTAGGATTCCTAGAGCTTCTGAAATCTGCAGACTGATTTTTTATTTGGTTTTGGAATATTCTCTGCCATTGCTTTGTTAAATATTGCCTTGGTTCCACCTTTTCTCTCCTCTACTTCTGGGGCTCAAAATTACGGTTCTAGGTATCACAGTTCGCTGAAAGCATTTTTGCCATACACGTGCTCGTGTGAGCATTTTTGTTGCACCAACATCTCTGTGCCTTGGGAGGCCTGTTTCTGTTGTCGGTTGTCAGCTATCATTCAGGATGTCTTATGTCCTTAGGTATCTGATTAATTTTAATTGGAGGCTACACATTATGTTTGCAGAATTGTCAGTAGAAATCGTCTGAAGCCCAAGGTGATGATAATTACTTCAGAGAGTGTTTATGTCTGTTTGTCACTGTTGATATGTGCCTGACATAACCCAACTCCAAAACCATTTCAATTCAGTTTTGGGGACTGAGGTGACACAATGGTGAGATGTGCCATGAGGACCTACATCCAGCTGTACTCTGCTCCTAAAGCATAGCCTTGTGGGTCCCAGTTCAACAACCCCCCCATCCCCCAGGCTGTCAGAGACCCTCTAAGGTTCTCAGCATCTCATTGACCCCCCAGGGGGTGGCATATGACCTCATGGGGAAGAGGTGAGCCCAAAAGTGAGCTTATTTTTGTAAGCTTCGTTTTACTCCCAAGATGTTGGCTTCATTATCTGATCAGCTCTCAATGCTTTCAAGTAGATTTTAAAAATATTTTGTCAAACTTTGTCTAATTTTTCTCAGCAAAGGAGTTGGCCTCATTTACTTTGGCTCTTATTACTGGAAACAGAAGTTCTGTGATTCTCTTCTGAACTCTGTATATTAGATGTTGTGTGAGCAGTGAAAGTCCCCTACTATTCTTCTTTCAAGCCTTTTAATCAGTTAAAGAAAATCCAAAGATTTTAAGGGAAGCATTCAGGCTTTTGTCATCTGTTGCAACTACTTAATCTCTATGAACTAAGAATTTTTTTATTTTGAAACTGCAAGCAAAACAAAGTCCAGAGAAAATTAGCTGGTGGAATCTCAGTAGGTTTGCACAAATGTTAATTTTATATATTTATTAATCAAAGGGTGTTTTTATTCTCCTGGTCACCCTTGTATAAATAGTGTTATGTTTGAACACATGAAATAATGGATACCTGTCATGGTCCTGTCTGGCAGGACCGCGTGTTGTTGTAGAATGCTTGTCCTATATCCCTGGACAAGTGACAAACAAATTCACATGGACTAAAGGAATCCGGTGGAGAAAAAGGGATGTTGAACCACTCTCTAAGTGAGAGAGTGCTAGCTTGGCTGCTCTCTCAGTAAGAGAAAGAGGACCTGAAGGAGAGAGAGAGCTGGAGAGAGAGAGAGAAGGCCAGCGAGAGGGTGAGAGTGTGAGAGAGGCCCAGAGCGGGCCAGAGAGTGTGAGAGAGGGCCTCTCCTGGACAGGCTTTTATTGATACTTTAGGTACATGACATCCAGGATGGTTCTCATTAACTATGCACAGATATGCTTTGTGTGGTTACCATAACAAAAGAAAGAATGTTGCTAATCCCTTCAAGATAAAGGTCATTTGCAAATGTAAAGGGAAAAGAGGTTGAACTGGTTACACCCAAACTTGAGAGGTTTAGCATAGATTTTAGGAAGTTGCTTTAAAGATATACAGTAAACATTTGTTTCCTCAGTTCAGGGTGAGGGAGTTTTTAGCAAAAGCAAGTCTCAAAGCGGCCTAAGTACAATGCAGGCCTGATTCCCCAGGGGAAAGCCTATTCACGGGTGTTTTCTGCACGCCATGCGCATCTGTCTGCATTCAGAACCAGAGCTGAGCCACTAGATCACATCACCCATGGATAGGTTCCCTGTAGATACCAATAAGAATCCACTTTTGCTTTTGAGATTCATGAGATTAATTTTGACAATGGAATTTCCATGCTTAGAAGTCTGAAAATCAATAAATGAGTCTACCCAAGTAACTTGAGCTAAAAAAAAAAAAATTAGATTTTTGTTCTGTTAGCACACCAAATAACCCATGAGCATTGTACTGGAAGCCTTCCTGGGCCTTAATATAAAGTAGAGATGGATGGGAATGTCTGATGATCTTGGAGAAGATAATTTGTGGTAGGTTTAGCAATCCTTATAGTGGAGGTTTCTAGCTTGTATCTGGTGGACCAGGTATATTTTGCCTTTGTATTGTATTTTTAAGTCTTCTGTATTTGTTGCCAGCATTTTTAAATTGGGGGATTCTATATGGAACAGAATCTATACTTCTGGCTTCTCTTAACAAGTTGGAAAAAGTACAGCGGCACTTGTCATGTGACAATATTGGGTTGGAGCTAAAGGGATGTCACCTGTAACAGTGTCCTGGGGCAGCCATAACAAAGCACCACAAACCAGGCAACTTAAACAACAGAAATGTATTGTTTCAGATCGAAGGCCAGAAGTTGGAGATCAAGCAAGAGCAGGTTCCTTCTGAGGGCGGGTGGGAGAGCCGTCCCAGGCCCCTCCCCCAGCTCCCGCTCCCGGGGGCTCGCTGGAAATCTTGGTGTTCCTTGCTTGCAGATGCGTCACTCCGACCTCTATGCTGTGTTCACATGGTGTTTTCCATGTGTGCATGTCTGTGCCAGATTCTCCCCCTGCATCAGGACATAAGGCATATTGGACTAGGGGCCACCCTAATAGGATCTTACCCAATTATATCTGTACCACTCCTGTTCCCAAATCAGATGCATTCTTGGGTACTGGGGGAAGGACCTCAACATATGAATTTGGGAGGGGACATGATTCAACTCATAATACCCCCATTCTTTTTGTTAATCCTCACCTGAGGATATGTTTATTGATTTTAGAGAGAGAGAGGAAAGGAGAGAGAAACATGGATGTGAGAGAGAAACATCGATTGGTTGCCTCCCATATGCCCCTGGCTGGGGATCGAACCCACAACCTTTTGGTGTCAGGACCACGCTACCACCAACAGAGCCACCCAGCCCAGGCATAACATCTGCTATAAAAGGGACATTCATTCCTCTGTTCTCCCACCGTTGCCGTCTAGTCAAGTATTCCTTTCCATTGCTTCTCTGACCCACGAAGACTTTTAAGTTTATGAAGCTTGTCCTAAATCCCATGGGTTTGGGAGGCTCTACCCCTACCAGGTAGACCTCCATCTGATGGACTCACAGGATCATGGGATATCAGAACTGGGAGGAACCTCAGAGATGCACTGTTGTCACTCTGTCATATTTCAGAAGGGCAAATCTAAGACGTTCTCAACCATTGTATCCCAAAATACGTTCCGTGATGCTGCTCACAATTCTCACTATTTGTTCAAGACTTTAAAAAATTCCATTGCATGGGGTTTCCTGGAGGAGAGGACAAATTTGAGGAGGCTCTGCTTTCAGTTCCTTTTCAGAGGAAAGAAATCCCTTTCCTCTAAACTTTCCTGAGGAGATGGCACTGTAGGATTTGGTTTATCTTGCAGGGCCTAAGTAGTATGTTTTGTTTATTTGTTTATGAGAATATTTGCAATGGGTTTATTCTTTAGAAAATAAAGAGGCTTTTCAAGTAAATAGGGGCACTGTGTAGAGATTAGAGTCAGGAAACGACGCTTCTCAATGGATCAGCTGTTTCATAGGCCACTTAACATACAGCATGCGTAAACATGAGTTTCCATCAACAACTGGTTTTTCTAAATTTATAGCTTTCAAACAGCCATTCATTTCGCTACCAGATGGGGCCCAAGAGGCAAGCTGATAAATCTTTCGTTTGCAATGGGTTGTGTTTTTCCATATACATGTGCGTTGTCATAATCTGTGTATGTTTCAGCCAAAGTGCAGCTGATCTCCCACAAAAGAAGGCACATGGGAAGGAATGCATAATGTCCAGAGCCCACCTGCTCTTGATAAGATCCATCTCCTTGCATTCATTTCCAAGGGAGATCCTAACTCTGCATGTCACCCCATATAACAACTTATTATATACAGCTTGACTTTTAATCAGCCAATGATTTGCCTCTGAGTCAGTCCACAGTCATCAGGCCTTAATCAAAAGCCATTATGAAACTCATTTGTTTCTCCTAAGAAGCTCTCAGTTTGGGCCCTGGCCAGATAGCTTAGTTGGTTAGAGCATCACCCTGATATGCCAAAGTTGCAGGTTTGATCCCTGGTAGGGCACATACGAGAATCCAAAACAACAAATTGACATCTCTTTCTCTGTCTCCCTCCCTCCCCCATTTCCTCTGTCTTTAAAATCAACCAAAAAATTAGAAAAAGAAGTTCAAAGTCTACGTTTTTCTTCCAGAACTACATGGGATTCAGTCATTTTTATTACTCTCTTAATAGCCTCAGTCAGCCCCTTCGGGTATCGTTGCTAGTTTAGCTGTGTTACACAGTACGTATTAAATCACAGAATTGGCTGCTCAACCCATTCATTCCTGACTCTAATTTGCATGACATAGCCTGAAAGTGATTTTGAGTATGTGGCCCCACCAGCCCGACAAGGACGAGATGGCCCTGCCTGAGAGACCGCAGCGCTCACGTAACCATTAAAGCTCGGATCCCTCCTGGTGCTCTGACATTTCCCATTAGGTGCTCCTCTTCCGTTACGAAGAGTGAATGAAAAACGTCTGGCAATTTCAATAGCACTTTATAGTTTGTCAAGTGCTTCCACAGCATCTATTTCATAGTTTTCAAAAAGAACACTAACTCTGAAAAAAGTGCTTATGGTGATTTCCAATTCCTAAAAGAAACTGAGGCTCAAGAAAGCCACCCACTCGTCCCGGGAGACACGCTCATAAGCATGGGGCTGGGCTCAGGCCCTGGCTTCCTGCCCCACCCCACCCCTGCCTGCACACCCCCCGCCCCCAGTACAATGTTCTGTCTTCCGTATTGGGTTGCTTCTCCAAACCTGGCGCTTGCATATTTCTTTCTCGTATGGCTTTAACAGACCCTGTCCGGGGACTCTAAGCGCTGGTATGCAGTGTCATCCACAGTGGCTTCCACTATTTCCAGGCGCCCAGACATGGGCTCGGGTTTCCTTTCTGTCACTCTGCATTGCGGAGACAATTGCCCGGATAACCTCTCCAGGTGGTACTGGCCACCACAGACCTGGGCACTCTGTCCTCAGTCAAGGTGAGAAGAGGGGTTGGTGTTCGCGTCAAAGGAAGAAAAGCTGCCTTTTCTTCACCAGTAGCTCAGAACACTTGCAAGTTGTCTTGCTCATCTCTGTGCCTTTCCTCTGTTACTTCTTCGAAAGGACAAATTAAATTCCTACAAGAAGATCTTTAAATAAACTATACTTGTGTTGGCATCCTTGCATTTGCATAGAAATTCAAGGAAGACAGTATTTTTGTTACAAAAATAGCCTAATAACAGCTTGATATGAACTAATTGCTAGCATGGCTTTGTAAGCCGTAGCAGGAATCACTGCACCGACTGTGCACTTGGGCTTCAGGCTTGGGCATTCTTGGGTGGGAGCTCAGCACCCCCCCCCCCCCAGGAAAGTGGCCCCCTCAAGTTTTCATCTTTCCAGATAAATGAGCTCTATGACCTTTTGGCATTGAACATGAGGCTGGCATAGTCCCTCCCCCAATAGGTTGGTCAGATCTGCCCTTAGTAATAATAATAATAACAATAGCTTTGTTTATTGAGCATTGTTGCGTCAATCCTGCTAGGTGCTTTCCCTGCAACAGGACACCAACTCTGAAGCCAAATTACCTGAGTTTAACCCTTTCGCCCTGACTAGGTGTGTGGCTGTGGTTCAGTTACCTAACCTTAGGATGCCTCAGTTTTTGCATCTGCCAAATGGGAACAATAGCAGCATATTAAGTAGTAATGACAGTGAGGGTACGTGGTTAGAACAGAATAAATAGTGATTGTTATCATAAGAATGAGGAGGCAGAGGCTGGACCCTCTAGCCACCTGGGAGTTAAGATGTAGATTCCCCAGCTTTACGTTTGCATCCTGATGGCAGGAAACTGAAGGCCTAACAAAGTTTTCATGACTTGCTCAGGGTCTAACAGCTGATAAATGATGGAGCCAGGAAAAAAACTTTTATTTTTACTTTTTTAGCCTAGGAATATCACAGTAACGGGTCAAATGAG
Source organism: Macrotus californicus (assembly GCA_007922815.1). Taxonomy (NCBI): domain Eukaryota; kingdom Metazoa; phylum Chordata; class Mammalia; order Chiroptera; family Phyllostomidae; genus Macrotus; species Macrotus californicus. The sequence continues at coordinate 42,213 of VMDR010001917.1, forward strand.
GCAATCCACTGGCCAGCAGCCAGCGGCCCCTGACCCGAAGGGACGGTGATCAGTGAGCTTGCTGGTGCCGTAGAATGGACACAGGGTTTGGAATCAGAAGAGCTTGTCCTGACTTGGCCGCTCACTCACTCAGATCAGTTAATTTCTCTACGTTTTTATTCCTTCACCTGTAAAATAATCCTAATTTAACTCATTCAAGAGGATTTGTCTAAGAAGCAAGGAATAACCTATTTGGGAGCATTTTGTAAATTAAAATGTCATGCATTAATTTTTGAAGACTTACATAATGATTTTTACTTTTTTTGCTCAGTTGTTGATTACATTGACTAAATCACCTGGTTATATCTTGTCATATAGATGGAATCCCATTTTTTTTAAACCTACAAGCAAACCAACCAGCCATGAAACAAAGGAGGGAAAAATGTGCCAACCCCCCAAAATAGGGACCCTGTTTCACTCCCCCAGGAATGTACAGTTCGTTTTTTACCTATTCATTGGATAATCATTCATTTACGAATTGTCCCTCCTTCTATGTAGCAGGCATTATGCTGGAAAATAGGACAAATAATGCACAATCCTTGCCCTCAGGAGATCAGTCAGCCTCATAAACAATCATAATCCATGGTGCTCAATGTAGTACTAGACAATTGCACTGTGCTGAGGAAATATTTATATGGGAAGGGAATTCACAGAAGACTTCCTGGAAGACGTGACATCTAAGCCGAATTATTAGTAACTAAATATATGAGTATGCTTGGTGGCCCTCCATGCGCAGATGGCAAAACTCGGTTGGTGGACGGACCTCCCTGTGCACTCCAGTCCTGAAATTGCTAAAGAAAATTAATGAGTTGGTTGAGAATGTCCTTCAATAACCTGCTGACTGCATGAGGCTTCTGCGTTGCCAGTGTCTCGGGGCAGATGTTTGCAAGCCTGGCTTATATAATCTGTGAAGTTTCTACAGTGGGCCGCGCTTACCTTCCAAGAGTGAACCAGATACTCTCCTCTCCTTGCATGAGTGTAAGAAAGCACACATGTGTACGTAGCACAGCTCTGTGCTGAGGCTGAAGAAAAGAGCGATTCAGATGAAACCCTTGTGGGCACTGGAACAAAATGAAGGGAATAAGACACAATCAGACCAGGATTCATAGGAGCGGGTTAAATGTGCATCTCCATCTACACAGAAATAGCCTCATTATTACTTTAAAGGATTTTGGGGTTGGAGCCCCATAGGAGCGTCGTTCTGTAAATACCCTTTAACATGCAGTAAAAAATTACCGAGCTCACACCGTTGGGACAGGGCGTTGACCTCCCTGAAGACAGAGGCTTTGAACTATTAATAAGGATGAAGGGAGGGGGAGGCTGGGTTCAGAGAAGACATCTGAGGAACGGCAGCGTCACACCCATTGGCTCTGCAGTTCGGTCAGGCAGAGCTATTTCCGGTTCTAGTTTGCTCGCTCAGAACTGGCGTGAACTTCTGGCACCTGCAGGCTGAGCTGTTCGTTTAAGTGACTAAGAAATGTTATCTCCCGTGACCAAAGGTGATGGGGTGGGGTGGGGTGGAGAACCTACTTCAGGCTTCGATCCTAACAACGATATTTGACACCAACTGCATATATGAATTTACCCTCTGCATATTTATTCCCGTGACTAGTGTTTACAGAGCAGTGAGCAGTGTGTGGGCAAATACTGTAATCGCTCTAAAGAAATTGTGGTGATACCCTCCACGTGAAGGGAGAGGTGCTCTGATGCTTGTAAATTTGGATGTGCCACCTAGTGGGCGCAGGAGGGATTTTCTGATCATCCAAGAACCGGTGCTGGGGTTAAGTCCCCGTAGCGTGCTCAGTGCGATCTCTCCCAGAGAATCAATTCACCGTTTCCGGCCGTGTGTGTTTGAAACCCATGGGTGTGTGTGTAGCTTGTTTTCTCCTCATCCCCGTTTGTAAATCAGTGTAGTCCCAACACTCACTCACCTTCTGCGGACACCAATTTAAGCTGGGTCTCGAGGGATGGGTCAGAAATTACCAGAGACGGGACAGAGTAGTCCAGCGCAGAACAGGTGCAGGCAAGGGCTGGGGCGTGTCAAGGAGCCCCCGGGGCCCCAGGGACCCAGCGTGCTCCCCTGAGCTGCTGCTCGCAAGTGGTTCCATGGCCAGATTGTGAAAGACTTTTGCCGTCCCTTCTAAAAGATTTGAGGTTTGGCATCGGAGCCACTGGGGGTGTGAGCAGGGACATGGTGGGACCAGAGCTCAGTTGGAGAAAGACAGCTTGGTGTCCTACAAGGAGAGGTCAAGGGCAGGACACTTATGCTGAATGTGGCAGTCTGGCGTGCAGGAGGGCCTGGATCTGACTTGAGATGGGGAGGGGCAGGGTCGCAGTGAGGGTCTTTGATATGGGGTCCAAAGAATGAGGTGACCCTCAAGGTGTAGAAAGTGGTTTCAGCAGGCAGAGAAAAGGCCAGTCTCATCACCATCGTGTCCTGGTGCCTTGTGGCACATCAGCATCCTGATTTGTTGCAGGTGGGGAGCAGCGGGTGGCGGGTGTCCCTGTCTGATTGCTTCCATTTTCCTCAGGAGGGGGAGGGGTTGCTATGCAGCTGGGAGCCGGGGGAGGGTGGATCTGGGAAGTGGAAGGCTGGCCGAATTTTACTGAAGGTCCTGCTTGGGCTGGATGCTGTGCAGTGACGTGGGTGTCTGTTCAGTGGGGATACCGTTGTCGCTGGTTGTAACAGGCTGCCAAAGCAGAGGGAAAGGGTAAAGTCTGAGGGAGGCCAGAGAGGAGAAAACACCCCCACCCTCACCATCAGCCTGTCCTTTGCGAACAAATGGTTAACTGCAGTCAGCTCTTTGAGGCTTGATAGCCTTGAGGTTAAGGACTGGTCCTCTCAGCTACCTGCAAGCTGTCCTTCACCTCGCTAAGTAAGCTTCAGTTTCCTCATCTTTCTCTTGGAGACAGAATCTATGCCATACCCAGTGTGGGTGTAAAGCAATGTGGTCACTCCTACAAAGTGCCCCGCACACTCCTCGTGCTAAGTTAATAATAGCTACTAATTTTTGGAGCAATGAGCATCCTTCAGAACACCCCATTTTGGTCTACAAAGAACAAATTTGTCTTCTTCTTATTGATTACTAAGAACTCATTATATATTATTTTTTCATATCTATTTTATTGTATTTTTTCCATGACCATTTATCCCCTGTATAGGAATTCTTTACATATTCTAAAAAAGTCTCCAATTGGCTTACAAATATTGTTTAGAATCACAAAAATCACTGCTGAAATTTCTTGCTGTTTTTCCCTTTGGACACAAGAAAATGTTTGCAGATACAAACTCTCATGCACAGGAATCGAATGAGGCTTCTTGCTGCCAAAGGCTAAATTCTCTTGTTGGATTATAAATGAGAAGTTTGCCCTTTTATAGGGAAGTAAGGGCTCATAGTTTATGTTAGGGTTTTGACAGAAGATAAGACGCTCAGTCCCTCATCATCACCACCTCTTTGTGATGCTCTCATTTTGATTTTGATGGGTAGGAAAAAGAAAGCTTCAGGGGAAAAGAAACGATCAATTCTATAGTTAGCCTTTGTGAATGGAAAAAACAATTCAGGTTACCTATTGTAATGTAGTTGATTTTAAGTGGCCTTTTATAGTAATAATAATAGCCACTGATCACCTTCTCCGCATCCAACACTTGGCTAGGCATGCAACACAGTTGATCTCCTTTAATTTCACAACAGCCCAGCAAAATCAAGAGGAAAAAGATGAGGAAACAGAACCCCAAAGAAGGTGGACATGTGCCCAGGGTCACAAGCATAGGGTTAGGATTTCTACCTTCAGAGCCCATGCTCCCACAACAAGATTATACTTTTACATAGGATGAAGTCGAGCGGTTATACCTGAGAGTGAACTTTAAAAAATGTGTCCCACCTGTGTCTTGTCCTACAAACTTCCCTTCCCAACGGAGTAACCGGCAGTTTGCGTGCCGTGGCTGGCGTTCGGGACTGTCGTGGATTTCCAGGTCAGTTCAGAGGGGGGCAGCCCCGGTGCCTGGTGTGCACATGCTTATTTAAAGAGTTTCTCTGGGCGGCAGGACTGAGACGGTTTGGCCAGAGACAGCCACTCTCCCCAGGCAGCAGCGTCCAGTGAATTCGCATCTGTCACTCCCCTCGAAAGGCCTGCGCTTAAAGGCGTTTCTCTCCAACAAGCACACGCACGTCATTTGGATCCAGCCGCCATTAGGAGCTAGGTTCTTCCTGCCGATATATTTTCACCATCACAAATCAGTTCTGTGCCTCCAAACTGTCCCTGGGGGAAATGAAACTCAAACGAAGGTCGCATGTGTCACCATTACTGGCGCCTGCTCAATGATCCTTTCTCTGTCTTCTGAGACGTGGGGAGGCATGGGTTCAGACCCGTCACGCACAGGGATGAAAACGGGAGGTCTCGGTAGTGCTGTTCCAGAGACTGATGGGGAAACTTCAAAACCTCAAAATATTTCCTCCTGCTCCCTTAAGATTTAAACTGTTTCTTCGCTATGGGCGGAAATATGCCCAAGTCTAGGTCATGCTCATTAAAAGTGACTAGTGCTTTATCCTCAGTGCGATGATGGCTGTAACCTGATGGGATATGGAAATAATTATAAGTGAAAGGGCACCCACACTTTCTCATGTGGGTGGACAGATGGCCCAGGATAAAACTGGGACTCTGCCTTTATTTATTTTTTTAAAAAGATTTTATTTATTATTTTTAGAGAGAGGGGAAGAGAGAGAGAAAGAGAGAGAAACATCAGGGTGGGGTTGCCTCTTGTGCGCCCCCTACTGGGGACCTGGCCTCCCACCCAGGTATGTGCCCTGACTAGGAATTGAACCTGCGACCCTTATGATTCACATGCCAGCACTCAATCCACTGAGCCGCACCAGCCAGGGCTCTATCTTTATATTTATCTCTAATGACCCCTTCTGGATGCAGAGAGCTCTTTTTGATTTCTTCAGGTACTATGGTAAAAATGTGTCTGGACTTGGAGTCGGAGGCCTGGAATTCAACCCTTGTGTGGTCATCACCCTTATTACCTCTCCAGCTTTGTGCCCTTGCTCGCTCTGCTCAGCCCCTGGGGCTCCTCTGCTCGTCGAACGGAACGTGGCAGCCTTTTCCCTGCTCAGGCCCTGTCACCAGCTGTCTCTCCTGCCTCCATCACTCTTCCTTTAGGGAGTCACGGTTTTGTTCCAATGGCACCTGCTCCATGAGGCCCACCCTGACCACCCTAATTAAAATCAAAATCTGCCTGTACCACAGTACTTCTGACTGGTGATACAGTTTCTGGATTGTTCACTGTAGGCATCCTTCAATGTCATAGGAATGCCAAATTCTTTTCCTCAGTGGAGGTGCCAAGTCACAGTCCCATGGTGGGTGGATTTGGAACATTTAAACGTGTAACGATTCTAACTGCAGGAACCCAAGGTAACTCACCCTTGTTGCCTGCAAACATGGAACTCAGGCTAGTCCTCAGGGCTTGTCTCGCTCCCAGAAATGTGGCCTTTGGTCTCTTCCTACTAAAATTTAACTCCCTGGCCCCCCAAACCCCAGGGGAAGAGAAACACCATGCATTACTTGTTAGTCAAAGTGTCACTCTAATTTGGAAAGGCAGGAGGGCAATTTAATAGCTATTTTACAGATGCTTGTCCCTCCTAAGTTGTAAGTACCAAAGGATGTCCGTGACAAGAAGATATACAGAAAACTGAATGCCTAAAACAAGGCTGTAGTTTCTTTCCTGGGCTTGGCCAAGATGTGCCTGCACCTCTGTGGACAAAAAGAAGGTTCAGATAGCGTACTCCGTCTCATGTGTGGGTCAAACAGCTGTTGGTCCTCTGTGTTGTAATCAGGTAAGACAGGTAAAAAGCTCACCTGAGAAATTTGGCACCATCTGTTCAGGGAGATTTTCCAAGAGAAGGAACAGCTTTGTTTTGACCCTTTCTACAGAGCATGGCCAGAATCAAAGATCTAATTTGTTGGAAGAGCTTCTAGAGAATTCCATTCTATCCTTTCCAATTACCACCCCCCCCCAAAAAAAAAATGTTGAGTCAAGAAATTTGGTCTCTTTTGTAAAGAAACATGAATTCAAGGCCTAATTATGGTCTTTATAAACAGCAGTCATTAAATTCGATTAACCAAGAGCATAAGGGAGATTCCAAGCTGCCCGTAGCCCTTTCCCAGTCTGGTGTGGGGAGTATTCTTCTCCGTGATGCGTGAAGTTCCTGTTTGGAGACTGAGCTCACCCAGTCCCCCTGGGTGAATACACCTTTCCAAGAGGAAGTCAGACTTCAGGAGTGATCACAAGGGAGGGTTAACCAACCATAATGAGAAGCTGATAACTATGAAGGGAATACACACGAAGGGCGACCAGTCCCCTCCCCTTAATAAATCTCTGACAGAAAGGACTACCCGAAGTCTCAGGGCTGTGAGTCTACACATTGAATCAGAGGAGACGCCTTGTGGTCTGGTATGGCAGGTGGTTGGATAATTGGCTGGGCAGGTGACGAGACACTTCGGGTAAATGAGAGGAGGACTAAGGATTGAATTTGGAGGAAAAGCTCTGTACAAAAGCCACAGGAAAGAAAACGGCAGGTAACTGGAGAGGTAAGAGGGGGTGGCCAGACAGAGTAGGAGTTACATTGTTCTAGTTAATGAACTAGAACTCATCTGCTTACCCAATGAGCCAGGCTCAGGGACACTGAATGTGTGACCACTTCCCCAGGATGGTCTGTAATCCCAAATCTAATGGTCCAGGAGAAGATGTGGGGGAAAAGAGTGGAAACAGGATCCTAAGAATGTCTTTATATTTTGTATTCAGCTACCCTAAAGTGTGAATTGAGGATGAACTGGTCATTTCTTGGGGGCAAGGGGAGCCATTGGAAATAACACCTCAAATTGAATAAGAATTTCAGAAATTAGGTTCCAGAAGGGCTTATTTGATTCAAAGGGACACAATATGAATGATGACATGTTCTATATGTGCTTGAGAATATACTTTTTACCTCCAAGAGTAGTAAGCAACAGCCCCATCCTACTGCATGCTTCATTCCACCCTCCCCCCCCCCACCAAAATGCATTGTTTTCATTGTATAATTTATTAATTAAATTTGAGTGGTTATTGTTATTACTGGTGTTTTCCCCTCAGAAGAGCATTTACACACTTTCCCCGTCTCTCCTTCCCCCACCCCTGCCACGTTGGTCTTGTTGAGGGGCTGGTTTTGTTTGTTAGGACTAGGCTTTGGTTTTTGTAAGGGAGGAGTAACAGGAGGTTATTGCATATCTAAGCAAAGATAAAATTTGTTAATTCTTTCGCTCACCCATACTTCCTACAGCTCATTTTTCTCTCCCGAATTCATCTCTCTTCTTTGGGAGTATCCAGTCAGCTCTTCAACTCACCTGTTGAGGGTTTCATTTCCACACTTTCATTTTTCATGCCCAGGATCCCCTGTTGTTTCTTATTTATTACTGCTCATTCTTACTTCATCATTAAATTCTCCCCCTCTTTCCTCTTTGAAGATATTTATTGGGCTTAATTTAAGTTGCTCCGCTGGAGGGTCCCGTGCAATGACTTTCAGGGTGGGTGTGCTGGGCAGAGGCCTGTGCACGTTCCCTTGGGAATTTCAGTTGGACCCCGAGTCACATGGGCCCTTGGGAGAGACAGAGTCTTGGACTGTGAGGCAGGGAGAGCACTGCAAGCTGGACACCGCTTTTAGGAGCTGCCCATGCCCAGTTTGCTTTCTCCTCCTACCCCATCCCTCACCCCTGCTCCTCCTTGGGACTCCCGCCCTCGGAGAACCTTGAGAACTGTTCTTTCCCAAGATCCCTCTCTGCTTGGGGAGCAGGAGGTGTAAAGAGAAAAGATTCAGGGGCTGACTGGCCTCCCTACGATGGTTATCACCCCAGAGGGGCTCCAGCTCTGTCCCAACCTCAGCTGAGTGCTGGGCTGGGGAAGTACTTTTTCACCAAAGCAGCAAGGATCAATAGTTCACTGAGGTCAAGGAGAAAGAGCGGGTACACTCAGCCAGCCCCCTGCCCCTGCCCAAGCACATCTCTCCCTATGACCCTGGGCTTCTCCTAGGTGGTTTTTTTCCTTCTACACGGGACTCGATCACCTCCTGTGTTCCCATATGCTTTTCATGGTTTTGATGTCAAGGGCTGGACCCATCACACGTCTTTCGCTCTTGTCCCTAAGATCTCTCCAAAGTTGTATTTGAGGAAGGGAGGCAACAGCTTATGTTAATTTGCTGTGTTATCCAAAATTAAAATTTCTTCTAAAGAATATGAGTGTCGGTGAGCATAGCAACCAAGGAGCTTATATTCTCTTACATTCACAATGCCTGGCACATAGTAGGTTTTGACGAAACATTTCTACAGTGAAATAATAAATTCTAAGGTATTTTAGACGTTATGTAAAGTCACAATTTTTTTTATTCTAGACTTCTATCTTTATGCTTTGCTTGAGAAAAATGATATTACTTTAGGTAGCCTAAAATGAGAGAGAGAGTGTGTTTTAATGCCTAATCACAAGGAATGCCTCAAACAGAGTAAATAGTGCCTGCAGATACAGGGATGAAATTTCCAATCAAATTTACATCTTTCTTTCTGATCCCTAAGCTTCTGTGGCTCTGGGATTCATTTCCAAGCTGCATATCATTATGTTAAGACTGAGAGGCTTTCAACATTTATTAAAGCTATTATCCTGCATGCAGCTCCTTCTTCAGCAAGGCTCCGTATCTTCACAAGAGCCTATAGGCTGCACAGTAGTTCTCCAGAGCTCACCAGAAGGTAGAAAACATGGAGAAAGAAACAGTGAAGACCTCTTTTCACTGCTTGTTACTCCTTAAAGGGGACAGAAAGAAGGAATGAAAGGATAGAGAGAAGGAGACAGTGGGGAGAGAAGGAAGAAGAAAACAGAAAGGAAGGGAAGGAAAGACAGACAACAGGAAGACAGACTGTCCTCATTCCACTCCACTATCCGCTCTCCCTTGAACTTCTGCTGTGTCCTATCCTGCACTTCTGGGCATGGACTTTCCTCTTTACTTCGCATGGGCTCTCGGGGCTACCCTGTCATGTCTTTGCTCATCTCTGTGGAGTCTCAATACCTGTTCCACAGTGGCAATCCTGGACCCGTTCCCCTCCCCCCTAATCATCCCCTCTCTGCTATTGTTTTGAAGAAAACCATGTGTCCTTTGTCGAGGAGATTGAAAACATCCACCCAGAACTCCCCACCTTCCCTCTTTGCCAGAGGGCATCTTCTCTGCACATCCATCCGCTCTTTTTCCATCAGGTTCCAGAGGGTCCGTCCCCATTTTCTTTGATATTATCTCCTCTCCTCTTTCTCTTCCCTCCTCTGTTGCTCTTCAGCTGCCTCTTCTTCTTCCTTTTCTTTGTTAATCAGTAGCTTATTTATTGATCACTTAATGGGTACTAAGCACTATGTCAAGGTTAAATGTTTCATGAATTATCTCATTACCAATGGAACATATGGGATCAGTATCCACTATTTTTACCTCCGTTTTACAGAAGAAGCTTTTGAGGCTCAGAGAAGTCAGGTAACTTGTCGAAGATTGCTCAGCTAATAGCGGGTGGCTCTCATGAGCTTCTTATTCCTGGCCTCGTTTTGGCTGAGTAACTAAAAAAATGAATGTGTCTCCTCCTTTGAGACATTGTTCCATTTCTTTCATTGCTCATGTGTCTGTCGAGCAGGTGGTACCTACCCTTCCATTTCCTCAGCATCCAAACCTGCCTAAGTCCTAGCTTCTGACTTCTGCACTCTGCCTTTCTGCCAACATTGGAGTGATTTCTCCAAAGTCACCAATAGCCAAGTTCTCTCTAAACAAATGACCTTTCTAATCCTTCTCCTGGCTCCTCTGTAGCTGTTGATGCTGCTGATGATCTTGACTTTGAAATTTCTGCTGCCAGCCAACGTAACTTATGAAGCAGATTTGCATGGTCATTTGGATGTGCTATAGGAGGGGGCGGTTCTGGACAGATGGGCTTTCCACTAATGAATGGATGCAACCCAAGCCCATGGTCAGAAATTTTAATTTCCTTTGAGAGTCAAGGGGTATGAATTATCTTCGGAGTGGGAAGGATCTTTTATAGGTTTAAAGCTATTTTTGCAGAAAAACAAATTATTTATCTTTTCTAAATGTTTATGACCCTTTATGTGTAAATGTTAAATTTTATGTGCCTAGATAACTAATATCTATATTTGCAACAAAATATAAGTAACCCTGATAATACTACAAAAATCTTGTGTCTTTAGGGAATGTGGCAGAAGCAGGTAGGAGTGAGAGGAGTGGTTTTCACTTTTATTTAATGGTTCAGTGAAAAAATGGATCTTCTGGGGATATTTTCCATATAACTTTGCCTATGAGAGTCTCCTAATTGCTCTCATAGGAATACAGCTGTGAATATCACAGAATATTTATTTTCTCTGAAGATGTCGCAGTTTCTAAAATGAGAGAGTAGTTCGGATAAAATAATTACAGATTTTGCTCCTTTGCCACATGGCTCAGAGCAGGGAGGGTGTCTGGCTGATGGAAACCTCGATGCCTGTGGTTTAGCACACCCAAGAGATATGGGCTGGCAGATTAGAAAATGGAGAACAGAGTTCCCGTTTACATAGAGCTTTACAACATCCAAAGCAAGTTCATCACGTTGTCCCATCCGAGTTCTCCCAGCTCCTTGTGTGAGAGAGGATTCTGATCCCGGTTGGCAGATCAGGAAGTAAATGTCCTAACAGTTGATACTATTCGATCAAGTCTCCATTAGCAGTGAAGGCAGACCCATAGTCAACATGTAAGTCCCTAACCCCAGCCAAAGGCTAACTCTCATCTTTCCCGAGCCCGTTGTGTGTAGGTGATTAGTTAATTGTGTGGGGGACATGGACTATGGCAAAGATGGCGTGGTACAGGAATGCAGGCCATCGGAGGCATTTGGCTCAGACATTAATGAAATTGCATGAAAGAAGAAATGTACTTCCCACAGAGGTAAAAACCTATTAAGTTGGTGTCAGAGGGCAGCATTATTCCTTCAATAGGACATACTGGGTACAGGACTCACTCTTGGCAGTCCCATTACAAAGGACGGCAGACATTTTCCAAGTGGGACCCGTCATCCCCCCAGGCTAGCTGAGTTCTCCACTGAGACAAAGTCCCCAGGTCTAGAGAAAGTATTATTGGGATGCATTGTTTAGGCTCCAGAGGTGCTTAGGTATCACCTATGCAGCTCCTGGTTAGGGCACCAAAAGCCAGAAAGGGGAAGCGATCTAGGAACAATGTCATTAAAATGCTAGAAAAATGGAAGTTTCTATCCCTCTGGAGCAAATGTGTGTGTGGATGAGACATTTGGGGATGTCAGTTCAGCACGATCCCTGAGAACCAAACCCCTCCACCACTGCACCCCTCTTTACATGCATATAAACACATCAACACAAAACACATGCACACACACACAGCCATGGACCCCCAGCAGCCCGGGTTCTGCAGTGATGCCCTGCTGTCCTGGCCACAGGTGATGGGAGCAGGTATGGATGCCTCACCTGAGTGGGACCCCTCGGCACCTCTTTCTCCAGAATTGAAATGCAGCATGCGAGTGGCAGAGAGAGCTAAGTGATGTGACCAGAGAGGATCTAGAAGGAGAGCCCCCAAACGGGCTGGAGAGGCTCCTACTGTTTCCCTCTCCTTCGACTCTGGGTCCCTTATTCCGTCCTTTGACTTCAGAAGCTACTTCCTCAGTATCTTTCCACTTAACTCCACTCTCAGCTTAAGCTAATTCAAAGTGGGTTTCTGATCTTTGTAGCTAAAAGAATCTGAACAAAACGATGAGAGAGGCCCGGGCAGATAATAAACACGGTCTCCTTATGCTCTTCATGTCCAACACAAATCAAGTTCATTAAATGCAGGTTGATCCCAGGAAATCAATTAAAAAGTATATGATCAATGTAGACAAGTAACTGTCACACGCTGAATGCTTATAAAAAGGTGACCTCTTTCCTTGGCAGGTGTGATCGCTTTTAAATAGCAAGTGTGAGAACATAAACCCTTATTGCTTCTAAGTAATGTGTGCATGTGTGTCTGTGTCTGGTTTGGGGGCACACACACTGGCACACAATCTACTAGCATCTGGAAAGTCAGTTGATTGTCGACTTGGAGATAGAGAACACTTTAAATTTAAAGTTTGTTTTTATTTTTTGTCAATTATAACGTACTGTTTACTTATTGCAGAAAATTTGGAATTGTGTAACAGTTAGGTACTAGCTACTACACTAGAAAGGTTTCCCTATTTTGTCTCCTCCCCTAATTACAATTTGTAAGGCAATTACTACTCCAGTTAAAAGATGAGAATCTGTGTGTGTGTATCCAAACCACTAGCCAAAGAAAAGTTTGTAGTGTGGAGCAAGCAGAAGAAATGCAGAAAAGCTTAATGGTTATTATAAAGCAGTTCATAAAACTTAAAGTCACACGGAGCAAATGCGTGCAGAAGAAAGAAAGCTTGTGTTGAAGAATTTATTCAGATTGATGCACTGCAGCCAATATAAATATGAAAAAGACTCTAAATATTTCTGCCATGTTTGACAAAAGTGAGTAAGAGAGGGCAGGCCTTCAGTGCACTTGTACCATGCTTCTTGCCACACAGGTAGGCAGGGAGTAGCATGGAGTCATGGCAAATAAAACTTACAGGGGAAGCGACTGGTTAAAGAGTGTGTGTGAATGACCCATGGACATGGACAACAGTGTGGGGATTGACTGTGGGCGTGAGGGTTGGGATGGACAGAGAGGGCAAAGGGGGAAAAATTGGGACAACTGTAATAGGATAACAATAAAAAAATCTTTAAAAAAATTTGCAGGCACCTATGATATGAATGGGAGTTGCATTAAGGAGATTTGCTCTTGTCAATCACTCCATAGCTGCCATGTTGCCCAGCAGGTCTTTTGTAAAAATATTGTGTATTAATCTCCTCTAAGTGGTTATCCAACACTGCATTTTATGTGGCCATGTGAAGTCTGCAGAAAAATTCTAGAGGCTCCTTTGTGTTTTTAAATGGACATTTGGGAGCCATTTTTGTAAGTTTTTAAAATTTTAATTTCGCAAGTAATCTACGTTCACTAGAAAAGTTGGAACTTATAACTAACAAAAGATAACAAAAAACTCTTCTGCTGACACACAAATTTAACTATTTTACAAAAATGAAGTTAAATCCTTTTGGCACTTGCTTTCTATCACCAAACAATATATTGTCATTATTTTGTCATTGTTGGGAAACGATTCTTCATGAGTCTCTCATGGTTTTGCATGTTTTACCTTAGTCTCAGATTATCTGTTCAAGGAAGTTTATGAACAGCCTTGGAGGATAGACAGAGTGTCTCCCTTTGGAACAAAGAGCAGGAGTGGTTATTGTCTGTTATAAAAGATTTAGGTTCCCTAAGCTCAGAATTTCCCTCCTAAACTGCAGTCCACTTTTGATGGCAATGCAGGTGTCTTCTGGACCTTTTCATGTCATCCAGTGCAACTTGGGGCTTCAGAAACTGGCAGGGGAATAAAAGTCCTGATATTCTGGCTCCTGCTATTGTTGTGAGTAAGAACGTCCTTTGTCTCTGAGCCAGGAGTCTTGTATCTTCTGCAGGCATACATGAAAACGTGGCTGATTTGTTAACTTACAAGGGGGGGGGGGTTAAAATCTCAAATTCTTTATGATTCTTGACAGCTATATTGCTAAACCATTACTCAAGATTATCATTTTGATAGTTGCATTTTAATGAATGTACCATGACATCTTTATTCATTTCCCTATTATTGGATTCTTAGGCTGAATATAATATTTGAATATAATACTTGTATATAATACATTTATATATCCATCTTTATAAATAACTATATTTTGGGTACAAATTCTGTAAACTTTTACTTCTGATGAAATGAAGACACAGTGACATTTGAGATTTTCTGAGCATTGAATCGTTAACTTCTACTGAGTGCTCATCTCACTGGCCTTAAAGGTCAGGCTCTCAAGGGGAAGACAGCTGGAAGCCAGAGCAACCGATAGTCCAAGAAAACCAGGAAAGGAGGCCAATCCAGGGTCAGAGATCACTCAGCCAGTCTGGGTGTTGAGTGGCAGAGAGCAGGTGGAGATGCTGAGAACTGAAGCTCACATCTTGGAGGGAGGGTTTGGGATGGAAGGAGCAGCATCAGCGGGGCTGGGGAATCGTCCCGATTCCCCGCCTCTTCCTTCTGTCTAGAGGCGCCCCCCAGGCATGTCTTCAGTCCGGTGCTTTGAGTCCTCCTCATGCCCTCCTTTCAGCCTGGCTGGGACCTGTCGCTGGTTTCTGTCTTCCCTAAGCAGACCCTGGGTCTGTTCTCCTTTCTGAATTAACTGTGAGGCGACCAGGGTTGCCTGAGTGAGGGCCGTTGTCTACTGAAAGTCTCAAAAGTAGCTCTGAAAACAAACACCGTCTTTGGCGAGAACAAAATGGCATCGGTGGTGGAATTTGAGACAATAGCTGTCATTTTGCTCCGAGTTCCTCTTCTACAGATGGCAGCAGGATTTTTTTCTGAATTGCGAGGGTGACAGTCTGCCTGTGGCTTCTCCCCAGTATCGTATTGGGTTGGTAGGAACTGTGGGGGCACAATAAATCACCCCTCCCCTCTCCTACCCACCTCTAGCCAGGCTGCGGTATACCCTAGCTGGGTGTCTTCCACATCAAAAATTGCACCGTGCAGAGATAACGCAGCATGGAGACTTAACCCACGGAGGCTCTGGAGTTGGGCAGACGTGGTTACAAGCCATAAATCTGTTCCTCCGCAGTACCTTTTATAACCTTGGCCTTTCAGTTCCTCTGTGTCTTCATGAACAAATGGAGATAATAACGGGGACCTGCCCCATAGGGCGATGGGATGGATTTAATGAAACAATGTACCCAAAGAGCTTATTAGCATGAGGCTCATAGCAGGAAGTCATGATGGCTGCTCTCAGTCCTGTTTTTAAATCTGTGGTCCACACATACACCCAGCTAATACCAGGCAGGCTGTGACAATGCTATTGTACAATGAAGGTATGATTACCATTATTATTTTGGGGCAGGCTTCTCCCTTGGGAAACCCAGCTTGTATCCACATCTCTAGCATTAAAAGGGCTACTCCTGTGATGGAGAGCACTAATACTGAGAACTTCATGTTTTCATGCCTTAGGATCACGTGTAAGGATATGCAACGGTTCTTTACCTCTGGCAATAAGCTTTAAAAATGAATGAGCTAAATCTATGGACCGAGGAATGAGAACTCTCTGTCTTTGACTGTAACCTGCACAAGGATGATACCCAGACCTCTAGATCTCAGCCTTACGCCTGAATAAAGAGGACTCAATAGTTAATGACCCTGGAGAAGTCCCCACGAATAGCATTCTATAAAGTCACAACACTTGTGCATTCTCTCAGGGGAAGCCTGTGCTGCTCCAAATCCAGAGGCTGAGCTCTAGGCAGCATTGATTTTGTTCCTTCCACCCCCGCTCTCATACCCCGAAACCCGGAGATTAATTGAACGGCCAAAATGAATGGAGTTATATACACCAGATAATTTTCCAATGGTCGGCATGATCTTCTGTATAAGTGTCTGTTCAGCATTTGAGAGTGCACGTTTTCCAACAACACCTCACAATGAAATACATATCAGGAAGCAGAATTTAACAATGAGTTTTCTTTTGTGCTGACAAACGAAGAGGTATGAGATGTTCCTTGGCCCCAAAGTCAGAAAAAGCCCAACCGATTATGAAGTCTGAGCATATCAAAATGGACTTAGAACAGCAAATAGTCATGCCTATATAATTCCATTTAGCTGGTTACTCAGCTCTTTGGGAAAGGCATTATTAAGCTTGTTAGGGAATCTCAAAGGGAATTGGTTTCATTAAGCAACTAAACAATTAGACCTCGGAGTGCTGAGGAAGATTACAGGCAGATGGATAGTGCTGCAAAGTGGCCCTGAAATGCACCAGAACTCAACAGGCAGAAATAAAGATTCATTAACAGTCCCTTCTCAAATTGTATTCTTCTTCCCATGACCAATTGATTATTTTACCCATGCAGACATTCATTGTACAGATATATAGATATGTAATTTTTACAATATATAGTGCAGATAAGCTGAAAGAAGAAAATGACTTATTTCAAAAGATAGCCAATGTTAATCTTGCGCTAAACTTCCCATAGGTTTATGCAGTGCAGCCTGGTGGTCAAGAGCACAGGGGTCCAGAGTCATGTGGCTGGACTTACAGCCTACCTCCGTCACTTACTGGCTTTGTTTGATTCAATTTTCTCATCTGTGTAATTGAGATAAAAAGACTACCTTCCTTACAGTGTTTCAGGAGGAACAAACGGGATAATACGTATAAAGCCTTAAGTTAGTGCCTGGTACCTTAGTAAACATTCAATACATTTTAGCTATTTTATATATCTTATAAAGACAGCACACAATTAAAGTGGGATTTTTTTTCATAAACACTGTTTTATAACCAGCTTTTTATTTAAAAGCATACCGTAAAGATTTTTCTGTATAAACGCATGCACGTTGCTTCCTCATTTTAATGGCTACGTACTATTCCATCATGAGTGTTTGATAAATTACCAGGTGGGAGCCAAGCATTCAACTGCCTGCCAACCAGATTCCAGTTGAATCTGGGGGCTACCTTTCTACATCAGTGTGTACTTATACAATGTATTGTA
>VMDR010001917.1:59054-106608 GCA_007922815.1 Macrotus californicus
CCCCACCCTCCTCTCTCTCTCTCTCTCTAAAATCAATAAATTTAATTTAAACTGTTACATAAAAATTAGTATAGATGAATAACTAAAGATCTGACATTAATGGTAAGAATTATTGGTCCTATAAGTGTATAACACTGAACTAAGATAGATTTTGAAGAGCATGTACAAAATGGAGGAAAAATATTGTCAATATTTTTCTATGCCTAAAAGGCAAGTCTAAGTAGAAGTGTCATCGTTTATTTTCCTCTTTCGGAGAACAGGAGCCATCTTCCAGAATGTAGCATTTATCTTTAGCTTTTACATATTTGACTGATGTCCAAAAGGAAGTTCCTGAGCACAGGTACCTCCCGACAGCTTCTGGAGGAAGCACACATCACGGGCCGAGGGTTTGGCTCCCAAGGCTGCCCTGATGCTGAGGTTCTATAGCCCTGAAGACTCAGTGACCCAGACTCTGTCACCACCAAATACCAAGGGACTGTTCCCTGAGGACCTATAGAGCAGGCACACAGTGCGGGGACTTGGAGTGAGGTCTGGGGAAAAGGCACAGACTAGGAGTTTGAGAAGAGACCCCTGGAAGCCAGTGACATGCTCATGGATGTAAATAGCTTTTTGCTTTCATTCTGGAAAGAAGATGCAGGGAAAAGGGTGTCAAAAACCGTACTCTGCAGAAATGCGACAGAAATACTTATTGTGGGCCAGCATGCCTAGCATGTAGCAAGTGTCCATTGAATTCTGAATAGAATTCTATGGTGAAAAAAGGAAGCTCATTGAATTCTAGTCAAAATTCAATGTCAAGAAAAGGAAGCCAAAGAGTATCACTTACTGTCTTAATACATCTGTGCTGGTTGTATCACTTTATCTTTTATTTACTCTCATTTAGAGGAAATGGGGATGAAAGGACTGATATTTGGGGGTGACCTGCTGTAACTGATGCTGCAGAGACTATGTCGCCAAAGAGTATCACTTACTGTCTTAATACATCTGTGCTGGTTGTATCACTTTATCTTTTATTTACTCTCATTTAGAGGAAATGGGGATGAAAGGACTGATATTTGGGGGTGACCTGCTGTAACTGATGCTGCAGAGACTATGTCAGGGCCGCCCTTTCCATCACACAGTGGCAGTCGGCAGTGGCACCTCTGCAGAAAGGTGGGGACGCAAGCTGAAGCCATCTGGGACTTCCAGAGAGTAACCAGGAGACAGAGAGAAATCAAAGACGAGCAGAAGGAGTTGAGAAGTGAGTGGGTAGCAGAAAAGCAGATGGCGCGAGTGTAAACTGTCCCCGTCAGGCCAGCCAGACTTCTCAGAATCCGGAGATCATACTCCATCCCCACTCACTGTCGTTAGCTCCAGTGGGTAGTTTCACTTCGTTCCACACTCAGCCGTCCGCAGACTCTTCCTCCCCGCAGTTCAAGGCTATTACCAGGGGATAAAAGGAGGCATCTCAGTTGAAATCTTCTTTTTAAATTTTCACCAGGGAGAGAAAAGCAGCCAAACCACTGAGTTTATTCCAAGGGCTGTAGCATAGGGTCCAACCACAAAGATGCACCCTGCCTGGGTCTCTGGCGGCCAAGGGAGAGATGTGACTTCGGTCCCTCAGTGTGAAGCTCTTCCCAGGTTTGCAGAAGGAATGGTGCCCCTCACCCCTGACCCCCACTACTGCATTCTTTCCTGAGAACCGCAAAGAATGATCATCTTCTTTCCTTCGCGTTGTTTCCTTTCCCCAGCGCCTCTCCTGGAGAGATACCATCACAATATCTTCTTCACTATTATAGGCTAGAACAGAGTGGTCCGGAGGGGCAGCAGAATTGACTGGCAGCTCCAGCGGCTGGCCCTGAGTGAAGTGCGGAGGCCACACTTCACTTTTCTTGGGCTGCTCCGGCCAGCGAGTGTGCCAGGGACACGGAGGCAGGCCCATTTGTGTGATCTACCTTCCCTTCCCCAGGTATGTCTTGCACAGCTAATCCCATCTTGCCATCTGCTTTTGGAAGAGCTGAACTAACACCAACATTTGGTAGATGTAAAGAATTAGCCCTTAGAGGTTAGGGTAATATTTCAGGAGAGCAACAGGAGGAGGAGAATAATAGATTCAGAGCCACACACCCTAGACTAAATCACTGACTAGCTTCACAAACCTGAGCCTGTGAAATGGAGAGGGAAACAACAACACTAACAAGTATTTATAATACAACCGCGGAGTCTTAGAAGCAGCGAACAAAATTGTTCAGATAAACTTCAGACACTATAAAAAACTTTACAAATGCTGCTTGTTCATCATGATACGTAATGATGATGATGATGACACTGTTGTTAGAAACTCTGAACTGTCCTGACTCACAAGCCTCTGACTCCAAACAGGAAAGACACATGTGTTGTGCAACTGAATTCAGCTCTGACACTGACCCCCCAGAGTGAGCACGGAGCCCCCAGGGTAAGGCTTCAGTCCCACAAGACAGCTCTGCCTTTGGATACCAGCTGAAAATCTCGGGCCTTCTCTACTCTGACCAAGCGGCTCTAAATCAAGGGGTTCTGCAGCTCCTTTGTCAGGTTTGATAATTTTCTTGAACAGCTCATAAAATTCAGTAAGGAGGGGCTTGGGGCTTCCAGGCCCTCTGTGTGTGCCCCATCCTCCCGGCACCTCGATGTGCTCACCAGCCTGGAAGTTCTCAAAGCCCTGTAATTCAAGAGGTTTTTTTAATGTATACAAGTTCTGTCCACAAAGTATCCAGCCATTTGCTATGAAAAATAGAGACATTTATTGAAGAAGATACACGAAACAAGAAACGTTGTACTGGGGACAATGACATCTCAGTTCCCTTCTAAGTAGGCACCTTGGAACCTCACACAGTTCTCCTAGTCGCCATCAGCTGCCCCTTGCATTTTCCTGAATCTTGGCGGTAGTCTGAAATCTCTTTCCTTTCAAAGGTGATTTTAGTTCTGGAAAAAGCCAGAAGTTGCAGGGTACCAAATCTGGGCTGTAGGGGGCCTGAGTCACCTGGGTGATTTGATGTTTCACCAAAAAACTCTGCATGAGACGTGATATGTGAGCAGGCATGTTGTCATGACGAAGCTGCCAATCACCAGTTGCCCATAGCTGTGACCTTCTCATCATCTGAATAGTTTCTGTGGAGGAATGTTCAAGCTTAATGCAAAATCTGATGCATATTCATTGCTCTACTCACTAAGTCATTTTGAATGTGACAGCCACACAGCACACATGCTCACTCAATGGCGTCTACTGCCCCCACTGACTAGTACAGTGAAGTCATCATTGTTCATGCATATTCCAGTTCACTCTCCTTGGCTGCCAGGTTACATAGATGTCATGCAAGCCATTATTGTATTGACAATGGCTGGACTTTTATTCAGACAGAGAGAGAGAAAAAGAGACAGTTATGATTAATTAAATCACTGATGATTAAAATCAATCAACCTCTAGCCCTTCCCCTCCCTCTAGTTTAACATTTTGATGGCGTGAAACTTGTACAACTGAGTGCTTGTCACATATGTATATTGGCTGTAATGGCACTTAGGACCGACTCCCCACTCAGGCTCCAGAGGTCCTGCAGTCCCCTGTTTCCCCATCCTTCTGTAGGGACCCCAACCCTGCTACACACCCAGGTGTCCCTCTCCTGTGCAGCCGCCCTCTCCTCTCTCACCACTATGGCCACCTGAGGCCTTCGCTCAGCCTGCAGCTCCGGGCTGCCTCCCAGAAGCCTCTGCTGGGTCCTCACTTCTGAGTGTCACTCTCAGCTCCCTTCTGGAGAGGAAGTGGCAGGTTCTTGGCTGAAGAACACTTGGCTGCTAAATAACTTTAGCCGCTCAACTCTAATGTGCTTTTATGCTACCTGCTCCACCCCCACCACCCAAAAAGAAGTTTTTCCTCTTTTTATTATCTTGCCAAAGACCCCAGGAGCTCTGCCGGGCAGGTAGGAGGTAGGCAGAGAAGGGCCAGAGAGGGAGGCAAACCTGTCTTGCCACACATAGAAAGTTCTAAGCATTGGTAGATAATGAACTAATGTTACAGAATTTATTTAAACATTCCTTCATCTGAGAGAGAGCCTAAAACCCCCAAGAGTCTGCTCTGAACTACACAGAGGGGGGTGGGATAAAAGATGTTCTGATTTAATTCCTACATTATAATGAAAGCTATTGTTCTGTGTGTATCATTATTTTTCCATTATCTTAATGCCTCGGTTAATGAAGATCTTCAGAGCCTACTCATGCAGCTCTGGGAGCCGAACAGTTAGATTGTATCGTCCACCCTGTGGATACAGACACAGCTCCACTGCAGACGTGACTGTCCCCTTCTCCCCACATCGCGGTCTAGCCAGTGCTGGCCGTGGGTGGGGCTGCATATGCAAGCCTAAGAGAGGACAAAGCAACCTCCATTTCATTCGTATGGGAGCATGTCCCTGTGTAGCTCCTGTGTGCCCTGTCGCTGCAGAGGCAGCCCATCAGAAGGCACCCACTGTGCTGATGATGGCAGATTGACAGCTCCTGGGTACCAGGCCGCTCAGGGATGTTAGACAATTCGTGCCTGATGCAGAACAATGGGCAGCACTGCCCTCTGTGTGAGAGGATGCTGAGTTTTTAATGTGTGCAGATTTTCAGACTTCGTTCTTCCTCTACACACAGCAGTTTTAGAATTTCCCACTCGGTTTTGTCTCTTCTCACCCCTTCTCCCTGACTGTAGACAGGAGAAGGGCAACATCCATGTAAACCCCCTGGAGAAAAGAGACCAAACAGAACACACTCCCCAGGTGGTTTCGTGGGGAAGGAAAGGAGGTAGCTGATCAGAGGGCTCACGAGAGGGACCGGCAGGTAGAGCGGCAGGGACAGGGCTGATATGAAGGGGAGGGTACTTAGCGCATAGCAGAGGGAGAAAGCCCTGAGCTTTTGGGGCAGCAGAGTAGAGGGGAAGGCAGGTTAGGAAGAGCTGTTAAGGACTCTGCCCTTGGAGCCTCATAGATGGTTGAAAGAGATCTAAATAGAATTAAGTCCTACGTGGGTTGCTCCAGTTTGGGTGGCCCAGATGCGATACTCCTCTGAAACTGGGCCACATGGCTTTATCAGCAAAATAGCTTGTTCCTTGGCCACTCTCTGCCCATCTATCATCCCTGCACCAGGACTAATTAGAAGGGGTGAGACCATAGAATTATAGGTTTTCAGGGGGTGAAGGCCCATTAGAGATAATGGAGTCTAACCTCCCGTGTAATTCCAGAACACTCCCTCTGCCCCCTGGTCTGGCCTCTGCTGCCAGGGACACAATTACAGGGCCACAGGTTCCATTAGGAGCCTCTCTAATTATCATAAAGCTCCGGCGTTTACAATTGGTGAATTCTTGCTCCCCAGGTTAAAGGTTCCTCTGCTGGAAAGAGGTCACAACATCCCTCTCTCAGAGAGTCTGTGAGGGGACTAAGTGGCACTGTGGACGGGTGTGGGTAGGCTCCAGAAAGGGTGATGCAGGTCCTAATTCTGAGTATGGCCTCATGACTCGGGGCCCTTGGATTGAGTTTACATATGCTGACCAAGTGCCCTGTCAGCTCCCTGGGGGAAAGAAGCCCAGTGCAGGGACACAAATAAAATAAGTGACCTGATGGAGTTTGGCTTTTAGAATAAGTTCTGGTGACATGCTAATCCCCAACTGTGTTTAATTGATTCAGGGAAAACGTTTTCAAAAGAATCCACCAGGTAGAGAGAGAACCTTGGGAATCCCCATCAAAGTCAATCTATTTATAGTCTTTCTTAGTAACTATGTTAGATATCCTTATACTTAATGAACCTGGTATATGAGTAAGAATATTGTGAAGGAATTAGGAATCTTAGAACATCTGAGAGTAAAAATAGAAAAACAAAGATTGCAAAAAAAAATCTAAAATAATTACTGAAGAATGGAGCAATTAAAGTGAGTTTACTTTTCTTCTTTCTGTATATCAACATTTCCTACAATCAAGTCACAACATTTCATGGGACAGTTGTGTCACCACGGAGCACAGTCTAACTTCCAGCTTTGAGTGTGTCCCCATGTCAGCGAGCTCACCTATTCCTGCCTCAGTTTCAGCCTCTGCGGAGCAAGGCCATTCAAACAGATGCCATCTGAGACCCTCTCTTAGAACACCCTAGTATTCCAGCAGGTGAAAATTTCACTTCTGAGCAAAACATTGCCCCCCATTCAGAAAAACTTTCAGCTTCACAGCCAGACGATTATCCATAGGAAACAAAAATCCTGCATTTTGTTCACAGCTATATGCACCTTGCCTCAGAAATCAGAAAACAATGGTGGAGAGATGTGTTGAGTCTTGGAAATCTTGGCTAGAGAGGAGAGCTATCGAACTGTGGCGTGGCCATGAGAGAATGGGTGTTTCATGCGGCATGTGTACACCGGGCTCACCAAGGGGGAATTGGTGCTTCTCAGAGGAGTTAGCATCTTTTGAGTCTATTCCCCTTTGGGGGCATCAGGCTCATCACCATTCATTGGACACACAACTGAGTGTTCGTTTGTCCCAAGGTAGCTGCAGTCGCTTGAGCCTGACTGAACAATCCAGAAAGCCATTATGTGGACGGAGATGCAGTTTCTAAGCACTAAAGTACCTTTGTAAATCACATACTTCATAAATACCAAGGTACATCTCACACACAGAACGTAAGAAAATAAAGAGAAATTTATGTTAAAATATAAACATAAAATCCAATATTCCCTATTCACTCGAAGAATTGAAAGGAAATCCATATTCACCCTTAGAGTGCTGAATTTTTGTTAGGTGATGTGATAACAATACATTATATGGAACCAGACAGACCAACTTGCTTGCTCTGAGGCTAAATACTTCTCTCTCTGAATTTCAGTTAGTTCACCGGTAAAATAGGCCTGCAGTAGGTTCCTTTCTCCTTCCATGGATATCCTTAGGGGTCTTTAATTCAGTGGTGTGGTTTATAGAATCTCAGAAGTAGTTTCTGTATTTTGGCTATTTCTCTATTTCCTTTCAGACGTTTTCTGGGACACATGACGACAGTAGATTTCCATCATAAGCGGCGCTCCTTGCCTGACGATGAAAGGAATCGGGACACTAGGCTTTCTCACCACTGTGATGACTGATTTGCTAAAGCACTTAAATTAGGAGCAGATCCCAGGTCCTAATCCTCCTATTCAATAAAAGGGTAAAGGCATTTATATTCTTGTTATTTGTGCTGTGTTCTTGTTGCCTCTTTGAAGATGAAGCTAATTCTGATTCTTCCATGCACATGTAACCTGCACTTGACACAGAATTTTCAGACGTGCATAGGCAGACTGTGCCGCATGATTAAATACATATCGTCCCTAGTGGGGGACAGGAAGAAGAAAATATATGCATTTGCAAAACATTTTTAGAATATATTGGGGGGTAGTGAAAATATGGTCCAGCACTTAAATTCTCATAAACAACAGTGTCTGTACCAGTGACGTTGCTGCCTCTCCAACAGCGATCCCCACCTGTGTGTCCCTGCTGGTGGAGCCAGGATTGATGACAAAGAAGCCTGGAAAGGCCAGATACTCACTTTCCAGCTGCCTTTGATCCCCTGGCAGCCAT
Source organism: Macrotus californicus (assembly GCA_007922815.1). NCBI lineage: Eukaryota > Metazoa > Chordata > Mammalia > Chiroptera > Phyllostomidae > Macrotus > Macrotus californicus. The sequence continues at coordinate 66,626 of VMDR010001917.1, forward strand.
GGGGCCCAGGCTGGTCCAGAGACATTAGGGGAAGTATATTTAAGGGTCCTCTGGGGAAGATTGCCCTTCCTGAGAGGTATGGGATGAAGCCTCACACTTCCAAGTTCCTGTCGGACTTGGCCACTCACTCAAGAGCAGAGGCACCAGTTCGGTGTCCAGATACCACTAAGTTGCTGAGCAACCCAATAAGCAATCTTTTCAGAATTTTTATGTGGGAAAGAAGTAGCCCTTTCTGTTTAAAGTACCTTTGCTCTGCTTTCCAGGTACAGATGCTCTGTTCCCCGTAGGCAAAGCATCTCCTGGCATAGGAAATGGGGTCCATAAAGTTGCGATAACTTTGTATGGTGGCAGATGATAACTAGACACACTGTGGTGATTGTTTCATAATGTCTATAAACATCGAATCACTAGGATGTACATCTGAAAATAATAGGGTATTGTATGCAAATTATACTGCAGTTAAAACTAGAACCATCCTTTTAGGGCCCCTCCCTTCCAGTCTTCCTGCTTTTCCCCCTTTGTCCTGGCATAATCCTGGCATTTATAAGAATACTGTCAAGAAAAATGATAAAAAGCTGACCTTTTCTCAGACCTCCCAAGTGAACTGCTCCCACATGACCAACAGGGTACCTGAGGGCAGGAAATCAAATCCCTGTGGGACCGCAGGAGAGGAGAGGTGGGGGAGGGGGTGTCCTGACCAAGTCAGTGAGGCTTCGGGGTAGAGCAAGAAGGCATGGCAGGCACCAATGGGTTGTAGTCACCATGAAGCCATCGAGAGAGCTGTCCAGTTCCTTCAAGGAGCTGTGGGGTCCCCTTGACCCTCAGCAAGAACCATGCCGTGAGCAGAGGTGACTGGAGCAAAGCTGAGCTGTTTGGTGGTCTGAACCCTGAGAGACAAAAGCAGAGAGAAATGCCATCAACAGCCACTGTTCACAGTGGCTGTCATGGAGGGTAGAAATGGCTGCAAAGAAGCAAGCCTACAGCCTTTGCCTTGATGAGTGAGGCTCTCTCTGCAGGGCCCCTCGGAGACATGGGAGCTGCTCCAGGAGCTGCTGAGTTGCCAGCTGGGGGACCCTGCATCTCATGTCCCCAGCTCTCTAACATTCCCCCTTACGATTCACCCTGACATCTGGGCAGGAGAGAAGGGATTTGTTTCTCTGTTTTATTCACCCCTCACTGTGGAAGGAAAATAGCTTTCTCTCACTGGGAGATGAGGACAGAGGGAGGCACCAAAATCTAGAGCTGATCTGACTACAAAGGACCACGGTTCCAGCCCAGCCTGCAGAGGGCGAGCAGCGCACCCTGCCTGGCAAGAATGCTTACCCTGCACCGACCCACAGATGGCCCCTGGCCAAGGAAATCACCGATCAGCTGCTTTTGCCAAGAAGTGAAACTTCAAAGGCTAGGCATCCTTTGTGGACATTGGCAATCACAGACTTTCTGAAAGTCTTGGAACTACTTCCAGACATTTAATAAATCACAGCCTCTCCAGTTCTTTGTGCTTAAGCACATATATACAGCACAGGGTAAAGTGGAGATTTGGCGAGAGAGGGTCAAGTTGAGTACAAACCAGTTGGATTGGCTTCCTTGTGTATAGATGTTGCTGATACCGTTGCTGATACCATGTTTACAGAGCTGTGCCCACACAAACATCACAACGTCAATGATGGTGATAACAACCAGCGCTGTTCAATGTGCCAGACACTTATAGCTGGTGTCACTTAATCCTCACTACCCTCTGAGGTAGGTCCTTCCTGTCTGTGGCTTGGAACGAGCTAATCTCTCCAAGGTGGTCCACAGCGGGAGCCAGGGCTCCAATGCAATCTGTCAGACTCCACGCAGGGCCTGAGACCACCGTACCTTCCCACAAGCCAAACAAGTCACCCAAAGGCGTCTTTGTTGGGGCTGGCTTTTCAAGCCAGCAAACAAACATGAGAAACTATCCAAAATAACCCAGGAATCAAACCTAACTTTCTAGGTTCTGAAGTAAGGAGGTGTGTGTGTGTGTGTGTTGGTGAACCGAACGTGGACATTCCAGGCTATTAGGGCGGAAAAAAAAATTTAATGAATTTAATTTTGTTTCTTGCGCTGCCTCAAAGAGAAGAGTCAGCTCCTTACTTAAACCCTGAAAGAGCCTGCAAGGCCAAACCTTGGTAACTCAATCATTTAGATAGAAATTTCTATTCCTTCTGCATTTGAGCACCACAAGCCAATGATTTATTCCAAAATTTCCTAGGTTTTTAGCAATATAAAGGTTGAGAAGCGTGTTGAAATGCACACACACCCACCCAAAACTTAAAAAAAAAAAGAATCCCACCTTATTTTGCCTTTCCTTTTGGCTGAATGTCATCAACATGATTTCATTTTATTTAATCTAAGATAAAAGATGTACAAACTCCATTTACCAAGCGAGAGAATGATCTTCTCTAAATCGTTAGTAATTATGAAGAGCACACATATTTCACTGTGTGAGACTGGCTGTAAATTCATTTCTCAGCCCATCCATTAGTGAGAAATATTGGCTGTGCATCTTTGTGGCTGTGTTCAACCAATGATTCATAGTTAAAAACTCATTTTCACTTTTCAAAAGCACATTGGGAGTGATGGCCTTGTTTATGCTGAAACCGTCAATGGCTGGCGCCTCCACAAATGCTCCAGACAGACGCACCGGTCTGAGCTGCCATGTGGGCCCATGTACCATGTGCACTTGAGGGAGCCCAGGCTTTGTCCCTACACAGACAATACAAGCCACTGTAGTAACCGGAGAGTGGAAAACAGAACTTGGCTCTTGTGGGCTCATTGCATCCGCCTAAAATTCGTCTGGTGATATCCTGACTCCCTGTACCTCAGCATGTGACTGCATTTGAAGATCCAATCCTTGAAGAGGTGAAGGAATTAAAATGAGGCCCTTAGGGTGGGCCCTAATCCAGTTCGATTGGTGTCTTTATAAGAATAGATTAGGACACACACTTGTACACATTCAGAGGAAAGAGGAGGGGTGTCTATAAGTCAAAGAGAGAGGCCTTGGTAGGAACCAAACATGCAGTCACCTTGATCTTGGACGTCTAGCTGCAGAGCTGTTAGAAAATTCACTTTTGTTGTTCAGGTCTGTGGTATTTTTATATGGCAGCCCTAGCAAATGAAGGCATCAGCCTATCATCCATTGGGTGCAAAGTTAAGCTGGGTCTAGATTGGATCTAGAGTTAAGCTGATGATCCTCAAAACTCGTGAGCTGAAAGGTCAATGGCAGCTCAGTAGTAGAGAGGCACCTTCTGTGAGTAGTGATCTCACTAAGCACTTTCCTTAACACTTGGAGAGATGACGGATGAACCAGGTCAATGTAATAACTGATCAGCCCTTGGTTAATAATGATAGCAATAACCATCAGCAGCATCTCTTGGGAGCTCTGTATGTTTCCGGCTCGAAACTACACGCTCTGTGTGTGTTATCTGATCACATCACTGCCATCAAGGTGGGAGGGTCTTGTGGGTCTTTCCTGGTCACTGAACTGGGAAGCCAGATTTGGACTCAGGTGGCTCATCTCAGAAGCCTGTGCTCTTCCCCTCTAAGCTTCATTCACTGGTAATGTCAGTGACCTTAAAATGCACGAGTCTGAAAATGAAGTGACATCTCTATTTTTTTTTTTTACTCCAAATTAATGACTGTGATAATGGGGAATCCATTCTCGTCTGATCAGTGCCTGCCCTCTCCTTACCACTTCACCTCTTCCAGGAAGCCTTCTGGGCCCAGCCCATCCTTCTGGGCTCGGTGGTTCTTCTTTACTCCTACCTTGCTTATTAATGAAACCTTTTTTGGCACTTGGTACGAATGATTGGACCATACTGATTCTGTTCTCATGAGCGTTGTCATATTTTACCCCCTCCTATCCCAGACGTGGGATGTGGCGAGCACCCTCTGTGGCTTTCACTTCTTCACACAAGACAGCATGGGGCGACAAGCTAGTTTGTCTGAAAACACCCACAGGTGCACCTCTGGGGTTGCCTAGACCAAGAGCCAGCAGGACCAGGAGCTCCCCCTTTTCTGCAGTGGACTGCCTGTCATGCTGTATATGAATGGCCCCCATGTTGTGGTGTCAGTTGGGCAAATCGATTTTCTGTGACATGCCAACTGGACTGACTACGTAGAGTTTTGCACCGGGAAACGTAGAGATCTAGTTTGAGATCATGGAAAACTGTGTCAAGGGTCACTTGGGAGCAGTTCTTAAAAATAAGAGTGCTTCAGCACTCATGCCAGACTGAGTCAGAAACTCCTGGGAAAGGGGATGTTGGAATTCATGTTTAAAAGCTGTCCAAGTCACTCTAGCATCCAGACAGGAGCCTGGCTAGAGGACAGGAGAGAGCCACCCCGTCTAAGAAGCACAGGCCACAAGACAGGCTGCCCAGATGCCAGTCCCCACCCCTTTCTGTGCACAGTGTCCCCCCCCTCACCCCTGGTTCTCTACCACAAGCATAAGAGGGCTCAGCAAACACTGCTGGGAGATGGATGTATTAGCCCAAATGAGAGGAAGAGCTTCACCAAGAGGGACAGATGGGAGGCCCTCAGAGAGTAGAGGGACCAACTTGTCCTGGTCCTAAACCTGAAAGTGCCATGTTTCCTCAACCCCATGGAAACCAGGATGGTCGGTCACTCTGCTGGGGAGCAGGTGACGTTTTGGCAGCAACTGCACCTCCTACCTAGACTGATTCAAAATTGGCAGCCCTTGAACTTCTCTCTGTGGCAAAGCTGGAAACAGGGGGCACTGTCTGCTTTTCCAGTTGACACTGCACTGTGACCTTGTATGTCCACCCAAGGGGAGGATGCACTGTCCCTCCAGCAGGGGGCGGAGTTGGATGGCAGTACCAGATAAAATAGGTAGAAGCCCAGGTGAAAATCCGCCCCCGAGTCTTAAATGTCAAGTTTAATTTGTGCATGTGACACGCAAAGCCACTGCCTGTAGGTTTGTTTTGAACATGGGGACGTGCTCTGGTTTTATTTCGTTTGGGTGATGAGATTTTTCACTGTGGTCACCCAAGACTCTCCTGACCCCCCGCATGGGGATGTGCCCCCAACGGCCAGTTTGCAGGCACGATCAGCTATTTCCTCCTGTGGACAAGAATTCAAAAGAGAATTTGGTCAGCTCTAACAGACATTTCTGGGATAATAGGGGACATGTGAATAGGGACAGGCTGTTAGATGACACCTGTTTTGTGAGGTGTGATCATGGGGTGTGGTCAGAGCGGAAAATGCCCTAAATTTTTTAGAGGTATGTCCTGAAATATTTAGGGATAATTACCATATTATCTGTAATTTATAGCAATTTGGCAAAAAGTCAATAAAATAGTATAAAGGCAAAAGTGCTCAAAGGCATAATAGTTGGGGCTCTGTGAGTAGAAGAGGGTTCCCCCGCCTGTGCATGTGAAAGATGACGAAGGTTGGTGATGATGATGATGATCTGGGGTCAGGAAGGGATGTTTCCTGTTTGGCCTGTTTACAGTGAAGGACCAGGAAAGTGTCTGATTTTTAATTTTCCAAATCTTTCATCCAAAAGGCAGTTTAAATGTTAAACGTTTTACGATTTTTCAAAGCCCAAACGTGTATAAAGCTTGACCTACTCACAGCACCTTTTCGGGAGTGCAGGCTCGGGAGCCAGCAGGGAGCTGGGAGCCCAGCGCCATCACACACTAGCTGTGTGACCTTGAGCAGGTCCCAGCACCTCGTGGAGACTCGGGCTTCCCCTCTGTGAAGTGGAGTTACTAATGCCTTCCTTGCAGAGCTGTGATGGGGAAACACGATGAACGCGGAGCTTGCCTGGACACATTAGATAGCCAATAAATGGAATGGCCTCTTGTGGAGAAGGAGGAAGGAAATTTGATTTTGCTCAATGTCCAAAAATTCCAAAGAGCCCTCAGAGAGACCCGACTAGCAAGTTTAGTATTGATCTTCCATGCCCATGCCCTTGGAATACATGCATCGACACACTGAATTAATAGTTACGGAAACCCAGACCTGGCCTGAGAGCTCTGTGTCATAGGAAATAGTTCAGGGACATTTACCTTAGAAAAAAAATGGTTTTTAAAGGGAAATCAATATAAGCATATTTCCATTGTTTAGTTAGTCCAACCTGTATTTATATACAAAGGAAATTAAGTTTAATATAAGTTGAGATTCATGTTTCTCCCATTGTAATGCTTATCCTAATAAAAATGACTCCATTTATCAAACAGATACTATAGGCCAAACATCACTGGATGTAATTAATTTTTATCATCAGGACAGGCTAACAAAGTAGCTATTATTATTGAATTACCCCCACTTTAGGAAAAATAATAGCTGTCAGAGGTGAAGTCTCGGGCCTGGAGGTCGTAGTTGAAAAGGCAGTACAGCCTTCAGTGAGAAGCTCTGCAACCTCGCCCTGACCCGCTCGTTCCCCTGCCCCCTGGGACCCCACAAGCCATAGGACAGACCCAGGGACTCCAGTCTTCCTGGTCCCATGAGAGGGAGGACAGGAGCAAACTCACTGGATCCTGAGGATGAAATGAGTGAATGCACTACTACGTGCAAAGTATTTAGAACAGCTTCGGGCCAGCGTTACATGACATACGGCTGGCGTGTTTAACTAGTTCATCCCAGCTGCTGACACTACACTAGTGTCACTTTACTAGTGTTACTAGTGAACTGCCTCACTAGTGAATAAACTCAGCTGGCGGCCCCTCTCATTGCTCATCAGATGTCACTATCGAGAGAGGGCTGGACATGGGCTCCTGGCCCCAAAGGCCGTCTCTCAGCCCCAGCAGGCCTCCTAGGTGACCTCATCTCAGGCTTCTCTCTGCGCACCAGGGAGCTCAAGACCTGCCGCATCCCTCTGCCTATGCACCAGCTGCCAGTTCTCAGATCCATGAAGTTCATCAGGCCAGGAGTTCAAACCACTTACCTTTGGGATTGATCGTGTTTTGTGATCCAGAGAGCAGGCTTCATCACCTGTGAGGAGGGAATTTCTGTGGCGGAGAATACCTTGCAAGATGGAGTTTAGCCAGAACGTCCTGCGGATAAACCAGGATTGAAATGTTACGTTGTAGGCACATAAATACACATCAGTCCCCTCCCACATACGTGCCAGACATACCATGCTGGGTGGACTTCCACTGGCCTAGGATCCGTGTGCTTTTTAAAATGCTTCTTTATTTGTGCACCGCACCAGGATTTCAGGCTGGGTGGGAACGTAGGGTGTGAAGGCGGTTGTGCATTGCATGTCACAAAATGCAGAAGAAACAAAAAGAGAAAAGGATTTCTAAAGTAAAAAGGGGGAATTTCTTCTAACACAGACATAAGAACACAGCTCATTCATTCATTCACTCATTCACTTGCTCCTCTGTGTAGTCAGCAAAGGTTCACAGGCTTCTACACTGCGCCAGGCTCTGTGTGGTGCATGAGGATGGACGGATGAGAAAGACGGGGTCCCTGCACTCGGGGAGTGGAGGTGGTTGATCGGTGCTCATGTTTGACTTTGGGTGGGTACCACCTCCATGTCCTGGACTTGCTTTCAGCGCTGTGTGGATGGAATTGGGGCCTACCCCCAGGGCTGGTGGTTATACGTCCCTTGGAGCTGGTGAGGCAGTTGAGACCTTCCTGGGAGTAGACTGTCGCCCCCACTCCTGAAGTTCTGCAATGCTCCCATCCAGCTCCTCCCTGCTGATGGATGCTTGAGCAATTGCAAGACCATCCACTCCTAGAAATTCACATTCTCATTCCTATTCTCCCTCTCTCTTTTCCTCCTCTCCCATTAACGAATGAATGACATATCTCATAGGCACATATAATTACAGAAAGAAGATTAAAGCTAATATATCCTCACTCTGTTACGTTTGTGCTTATTTACTCTCTGTGCTCATTGCTTGCTATTAACACTCTTATTCATAGCTTACACCGTGAAGAAGAGGGTAGAAATATGGGTTGCTGTTGATAAGGGAAACATGGCCCTTTTTCTTAGCTTGAAGTGCAGTCATGTAATAAGCATGCATTGTGCGCCTGCGCTGGGCTCTCAATGCTGTGAAGGACGCAGATGAAAGTCAGCCCTGCGCTCTGGTCTCGCTGGCCAAGCGCCTGGCCAGCAGCCCCTGGCTGAGGGGTAAGCGAGCCTTCGGTCAGAGCAGGTCCCCAGTGCTCTCCCCACTCACCCTAATCCCCTGCCCCATCTCACCGGTACTTTCTAATCAGTCCCTGATCCAAAGCAGAAAGTTGTGATACAGCCGTATGGGGTGCCTATTTGGCCTTGGGGTGTGTTTACAGCATCACTGTATCAGTGACCCTGTCAAAATGGAAAGCGTCTGCTGTGCATTACCAAGTATTACGCACAGCACACATTTTCCATTTTTATTTCTTGTCCATCCCCCCACCCCGACTCTTCATCCCGCTTTATCAGGAGCATGGCTTACTTTGTTCCTTTTCTGTATTGTCTAAACTGCTTTAGAAGTATGCTCTTTTATGGAGTGGTATTTTTTACCAATCTATTAGAACGGAGTTTGTCTCTATAGATATGTTCCCTGCTTTGGGAAAGTCATTATAAAGTAGGTTAACGCTATTAAACATGATTTATGTGTTCTATACTACCTGGTACTGAGAGAACGACCGGAAGCTTATCTGAAGCGTCCCTCTGCAGTTGGAGAGGAGAGGAAGTGCTCGTTTGGACGCGAGGATGAGTAGGGCTGCCAAACAGAGTGAGCTGCTCCTGTCTGGGAGGGGGGGAGGGGGTGGTTTTTCTTTTAGGCAGTCTGAGTTTGTAGGAGGCAGAAATTCCCAGCACTAACTTCTCTGAGCCTCAGTTCTCTTATCTGTAGAATGGACATGGCTATTCCTGCTGCAACCAGGAGATCTTAGCAGACAATGGGCAGGGCCCCCAAATCTTTTTAAACCTGAAGGAGAAAAGGCTGAGAAGAAATTGGACTGAACTGGACTCAGCCTCACCTCTCCTGGGTGAACAATCTCCCATTATGGTGTCACTTGAGGCTGGATAACTAAGAGGGGAGCATGCATAAGGTGGGGAGCATTGTCTGAGCATCTCCAGGAGGCCAGAGGATCAGCCTACATTCCTGTGGGTGGGGCTGTGGTTCCCACTGTCAGTCATTTTAAAAAGAGGCCAGTCCAGGCTGGTCTGGGCCAGTCCAGGAAATGAACACTGAGGAGAGGAGTCTTAGACACAGCTAAAAGAGGAAAGAAAACCCCAACTTTTCATCTCCATCCATCCAGGGCCCACTTTGGGACATTGGAGAGCTTCCCGGTTGTCACAGGGTTGGGGGATACCCTGGAGAGGCAGACTGATAAGAGTTATTCTCTGTGCTGTAGCCCCCTCACCCATTGCCCCCAAGCCTCCCACCTGCCTTTTGCCTGGTGCTAGTGAAGAGTGTAATTGTGGGGAATCACAGGGAAGAGTTTTCTCCAACTGCTGCCCTCCTGCGCCTCATTGAGTCCCCCTTCCCTGCTGATTGTCAGCCACTTTCTTTTCTTTTTTTAATTCATGGCTATAATTTAATCCACTCTTGAAAGGTAGTTTCCATCACTTTCATTTAAACTGCCTCTTCCCACCCATTTTTGAAGGTCAGTCTCATACTTCTGTGAAAACTCTTTAAGCTGCTGGAGCCACAAGTGCAGAAGGAGGGAGGGCTCACGGATCTCTCACTTGCACACAACACCCCCCCTTGCCCTAGAGTGGGGGTGGGGTGGGAGCGATGGGGGGTTAGGGAGGTTGGAGAAAAGACATCCCCCTAAGTGACTGCCCCTGGAGTGGTGGCTCCCTCCTTCCCTTAGTCACTTCTGCTGATTTTGCTCGTGTCCACTTACCCCTAAATACTTCTACGTGCATTTCCTAATAACTAAGACATCCCCTTACTTGACCGCAATGCAAGGATCAAACTCAAGGCATTTAACAGGGATCCAATACCACTATCTAACTAGGGTCCATGTTCAGATTTCACCCATTGTCTCCACAGTGTCTTTTCTCCTTTGTCTACCACTGTCCTCCAGCTTTATATGCTACTGGACATTGACATTTTTGAAGAATACAGGCCAATTATTTTGTAGAACATTCCTTGGGGTAGTTTGGTATTCCCCGTGATTAGATTCAGGTGGTGCATTTTCGGCAGGCTACCACAGAAGTACCCTCGGCCTCTCAGCACGTACCTGTTAGCTGTTTGTAAATACTGCTATAGGAATTTGGCAAAACGTTCTCAGAGTATGTAAGCAATAAGTCTTTCAAAAATATTTCTAGACTTCAAATTGACCCCAACACTCATTCTGAAAAATGAGGGTAAACCTTAGATGCAAAGGCGAAGTACAGATATAAATGCAGAGTGTAATAATCATCGTGATAATGGCTATTTTGATTTTCATTATTTGTCTAAGACAAGAATTTTAATTCAGTCTAGTAATTTGAGAGATTAGAATGCTCACGCTGGTGACGGACAGGAAAAGAGGGTGGGAACATAATGTCGTTTAAGTGCTAACGACTGTTTAATTTCAAGGCACCTGCTGTCTGGCGTGGAGGGATGGCTGTGCCCTTCATCCTTTGTCTTTGCATCTCAGTTCTGAGCGTGAGTGTTTCACTGAACGTCCTCAAGCTGGAGCCGGCAGACCCTTTGGGAGGCAGAGGGCTTGTTCCGAGTTAGCAGCAAACCATCACAATCTCATTCCAAAGAAACCATGTTCCTATTGCGAGGTGTAACACCGGTAACCCAAACTGTCTCTGACATTCTCATGTTTTTCTCTTGTTGAAGGAATAGCTGTCAACAGGATCTAGGGCATCTGAGCAACTGACAAATTGTGGGAAACTATATTTTTAATCAATCACTTGCCGGAAGTCATGAAAGCTATTATTTGGTTTATAGTTACCCAGACATAATACCATTTAGAAATGTGCTTTCATCACAGGCATCTAGTAATGTCTGTGGTTTTTCTTCTTATGTATAGCCAAAAAAAGTCTAAAAATGATACACTTTAAATATAGAGACCCAGACAGGCTTAAAGAGAAAGGATAGAAAAAGATAACCAGGCAGAGCACAAGCCTAAGAAAGCAGGTGTGGCTATATTAATACCAGTCAAAATTAATCTCAGGGGAAAGCTTATGAGCCAAGATAAAAATAAATAAATAAAAGAGCATTTTATAGTGAGAAGTGTCAATTGATCTGGATGGATAACAACACAAAATGTGTATGGTCTTCAAAATCAATTCAAAATATAGAGAGAATTTCAAAGTTTATGAAGAAAAAATAACAGTATCAAAGAGAGAACTAGAAATCAGTCGAAGATTTTTAACACCTTTCCCTCAGTAACTGACAGAAAAGCAGGCCAAAAATATCACGAGGATGTTGAAGATCTGACTAACGTTCTCCACAGACTTGACCTTCTTGACATTTCCTGGACAATGGTAGAATACACATTCACTTTTCAAGAACACAGGGAGCATTCACTAAGGAAGACAATATGCTGAGCCATAAAGTGTATCAGTAAATTTCAAAATATTGAATCACAGCAAAATTACCTTGGAATAATAAAATATCTAGAAAGCCTCCAAATATTTGGAAGTCAAACAACGCACTTTTAAAAAAAATCCTCACCTGAGGATATATTTATAGATTTTAGAGAGAGAGGAGGTGGGGAGGCAGGGAGAGAGAAAGCGAGTAGAGAGGAACATCGATGTGAGAGAGAAACATCGATTGGTTGCCTCCCCTACACACTTAGACCGGGGATTGAACTTGCAACGGCTATGCCCTCACTGGGCATCGAACCCACAACCTTTGATGCACAGGACAACATTCCAACCAACTGAGCCACTCAGCCAGGGCAACAACGCACTTCCAAATGATGTGTAAGTCAAAGAAGAAATCATAAGTGATAAGAAAACATTTGCACAGAAAAATGGTAATAAAAACACAGCGTATCAAAAATTCAAAGTTTCCAATAAAGCATTGACTTAAGAGAAATTTACTATTGTAAATCTCAAATTGTTGATTTAAAATCTTGTTGAACACAATGTTCTACATCATGAGACTAGAAAAATGTGGATAAATTAAAGCCAAAATATGTAGAAAGAAGGAAAGAAATAAAGATAAGAGCCAAAATCAAAGAAATAGAAAGTAGATGGGTAACAGGGAAGATTAAAAGGACAATAGCCAGTCCTTTGAAGAAATTAGTAACATCGATAATCCCTTAGCAAGGCTGATTTTATCAGTCAAGGGTCGATCAGAGAGTCGGAGCCAATATGCATGATATAGAATATCGGGTGCAGAACTTTGACCTTATGCAATTGCGGGGGTTGGTTAAACAGTCCATGTGAAGCTGTTGCTTCAGCGACAGTTCCTTCAGTTGGGAATGATAAGGGGAAACAAAATGGAAGAAACCAGGATGCACAAGGAGGACTAGCCAGAAAGCAGGAGACTAGTCTGGAGTCACCACCGCTAAGCACCCAACTTCAGAGTCTTAAGTCACATGCTGGTGCCCTTGCCAAGGAGCCACATAAACACCTGGACCTGCAGGCCTGGCCGCTGCCCCCTCCCATAAGGGCAGCCCTCAGAGCATGGAAGTGCAGCAGCCCAACAGTGCCTGCCCACCCCAGTGCTGGGCACCACTTCCCTTCTGCCTTCCAACTCTCGTGTTAATTTCTCTCGGGCCAACAGAGAAGGAACTTCTGGGAAATGTAGTTTTTCTTGGGCAGGAAAACACAGTACATAACCTCACTGACTGAGAAAACAAAGGGAGAAGACACAAATTACCAATACCAGGATTGAAGGAGGGGCTATCACTACAGATTTTATAGACATTTTTTTAACAGCCCAGGTTTCTTTGGTGCTTACCCTCGCATGTCTTGGTTGTGTGTGCTCCCAGGAAAAAGAGTTACATTAAAAAAGAAAAAAAAGAGATCAAACTATCCACCCTTCCCATTTCCTTGCTGAGTCAAATATTTCAATGTATTAAAGCAAAAAGATATGCTCTAGATCGATTAGAGCATCAGGATTTACTTTGCAAAAGAGTTCTTCAGGCAGCAGAACATGGACTTGTTTCATGGAAGGTCATTTCATTGACAAGCTCAAGGGCAAGAACAAAGCAAGTGGAAATCATTAGCTGCTGCGCATTAAAAATGGGTGAGAAGTGGAGAGAAATTTTCTGAGTGGAAAATTGACATGGTCATAATAGTTTCAAGCAGAGCTGCACCTAACCTGAAGACCCATTTATTGCCCCAAGTGGGCATCTTTGTACATGTTCCAGCCCCTTTGTTGCCCTGTCACACTGGTTCTCGGCTTTTCGTGGTCAGGAATGTATGACCTGACATTATTCACTGTGCAGAGCTTTTTGTGAATAGTGATCATGAAATGGGGCCACTATTTCAATCGGGTCTCTGCTCCCTCTGCCCACACAGGGAGAACAGAGCCCGCAGAGCAGGGCTTCCCAGAAGAAGAGGAGAGCCCCACTGTGACATTGCCTGCCTGCAACTCAGCGCGTGCTGGACCGCCATAACGAGAAGGGCGAGCAAAGGTTGATGGAGGTCCTACTGCCTCTGCCTCTGCCTCTGCCTCTGCCTCTGCCTCTGCCTCTGCTGCACGTGAGAAAATGCATCCGATCACTTAGTTCACACTGGAATATAGGGGTGCCTTCTCCGAGTACTTACTTTTTAAAAAAGATACCTGGATTTCTGAGGAAATTCCATATTATTTCCCACAGTGGCTGCACCAGTCTGCATTCCCACCAACAGTGCACTAGGGTTCCCTTTCTCCACAGCCACATCAGCACTTGTTGTTTGCTGATTTGTTTATGATGGCCATTCTGACCCGTGTGAAGTGGTATCTCATGGTGGTTTTAATTTGCATCTCTCTGATGGCTAGTGATGATGCTGAGGACAGCATGGATGGATCTGGGGAGCATTATGCTAAGTGAAATAAGCCAGGCGGTAAAAGACAAATAACATATAATCTCTCCTATAAGTGGAACCTAATCAACAAAACAAACAAGCAAGCAAAATATAACCAGAGACATGGAAATAAAGAACAAACTGACAGTAACCAGAGGGGAGGTGGGAAGGGATAACAAGGGGAAAAGGGGAAAGGGTCAGCAAGGAACATGTATAAAGGACACATGGACATAGCCAAAGAGGGGCTAGGATCGCAGGTGGGAGGTGGGGATGGCTGTGGTGGGGGGGCAATGATGACAACTATACTTGAACAACAATAAAAAAAAAGGAAAATAAAATACAAAAAATAAAATAAAGTAAAATAAAAAATAATAACTGGTAATAACAACAACAAAAACATAAAAAAAGATACCTGGAGAAATCAACCACAGTACGAATTTGTAAGGGAGAGATTTCAGACTGCGGGGAGGCTGGGTTGAGTGAGATTTTGGCACCATGGGGAGAATTTTCAGACTACTTACTGTCTCCCTCCAGATTTGTTGAGTGAGTCTATTGAGTACCAGCTCTGTCACGGGCAGGTGGGTTAATGCCTTATCTGACCAGAAGCTCGGTATTATTAGCTTCTTGGCTGTCAGTTGCTTTTTCATAATTTCCAACAAAGCCATGGCTGCTGAGCCCAGATAGACCCGGGATGCTAGTCACTAGCCTGATGTTGTCTGCTGGTACGTCTCCTGGCCTCCAGCAGCATTTATGGGGTGGCATTGTTCAAATGGAGAGTTCTGAGGATGTCCCCAGAGGAAGGAGCTTCCTGCGGTCACTGCAGCCTCAGGTCATCATCCTGAGAAGAGAGTCTATCACAGATCAAAGACATCGGAGAGGGTCCCCCGAAGGAGGGGCGAGTTGAGACAGGCGAAGTTGCGAACACTACCGAGAACACGGCAGACACGACCTGCAATTTTAAGCCTGGCAGCGTGATTTCCTACTGAGACTTTATCCAGTGAAATCTGCATTTTTAGTCTTACTTCATGTCATGCCACTAATTGGTTTCAGTATCTACTTGTGCCAATTGCTACCACTACACTGTTGAACAAAAAAAAGCTATTCTACTAAAGGGATTTTAAATGTAAATGTATCTTATCTCATAATCGTCTCTTCATTTTTTTCTGAGGAGATGGGTGCCAGAAAAGAGGGTAAAGCAACTAGGCTGCAAAACCCAGCGATGCCCAGGCTGGAAGTGAATTTGAGCAGAGGGCTGGGGAGCCTTATCAAGCTGGGGCACGCCTGAGGCCCCGCATTTATTCTCATGCAGCAGCCACCATGTGCCACCCCCTTCTAGACACTTCACGGTCTGAGTGGGATCTGCCGAGTGTCCAGGAGAGCAGCTCCCAGCTTCCCAAAGACAGTGGAGCCATCGACAGTGGAGCCGTCGTGCCCACTCAAAGCTCTGTGCTTCTGGGGCTTTTCCCAGATACTTAAAATCCTGACAACCTCAGGTGAACCATTATTTCCTGAAGTTCTTTCAGTAAATGCTGGTGGCTATTATCATCTCCTCCACAGCATTCTATTTTGAAAATAATGGTCAAAGAAAAGCATCATATGCAAAATAAAGCAAAATGGTTCTTATTAAATGTGATAAATGACTTGGGTGAAGAGCAAGGACTGTGTATGCTCCAGTGTCTCTGCAGACCGAGCTGGCAGGAAAGCACCTCCTATTTCTTGCCATGTACTGGGGCGAGTCCACTGTGTGCATACAGGGGCTGTTAAAACAAGAAAGGGATTCGAAATGGCTGTGTCCACTGGTCAGCAATCTGGGTTTCAGGCCTCCAAGCCACTAGGTGGTGCTGTGGTGGGGGATCCAGGGGGCAGACAGACCCCAGAGCTCCAGTTTCTCACCCTGGACTTCAAATAGATGGGGCTCCTGTTTGATTTGTGTTACAGATATGTATCCCCTGGGATATTCTATATATGGAAAGGGCTCCATAACTTTGAAACTAATTGAGGACCACTCACCTATGCCTGCGCCGGCATGCTAGAGAGCCTGGGTGATGAAGTATTCTCTTTGGGGACAAAGCAGTTTGAAATAGCAAATGTTTTGATGAATAACAAAGTAAGACCTGAGTTGTGAACAATACCATTATTTTAGGTTGGTTCCTTTTTTTTAAAATCCTCACCCGAGGATATGTTTATTAATGAGAGAGAGAGAGAGAAATATTGATGTGAGACAGAAACAATAATCAGTCACCTCCCGTACAAACCTCAACTGGGGATCGGACCCACAACCTAGGTATGAGCCCTGAGTGGGGATCTTACCTGCAAACTTTTGGTGTACGGGACAATGCTTCAACCAACCGAGCAACCCCCCCACCCACCCCAATTCAGGCCTATGTTGGTTTCCTTTGTTCTGGCATCTGGTGCTGCTTCTCAGCCCCAGAGGGTTGTGCAGAGGTAACAGGCCACAACAGTCAGGGGAGGGCATTTTCTCCTTGCATGCAATTCTTCACCCTCTCCCACCTGGCATCACGAGCTGGGGGAGCTGAGCCAGGGACACCCAGCCTGGAGGTACTCTCAGACACTCAAGTCCACATTTCCATGCAGGTCAGTAAACTTACTGAAAAAAGCCACCCCTGTGGCTGGGTAACCCACTGCTTTTATTGCTGCCATAAACCAGGATTCAGTGGATGGAACCCCTTAACCATGTTTTTTCTCATTCTTTTTCTCAATTCATGAAACAGTAAAGGATGGTTTAGGGAAAAGTTAATAAGAATATGCATCTAATGGATATTGTAATATTTTTTCTTTGTGGAATAGATAAAGCCATTTTGGAACAGATCCTATATAGCCATGATTCCTGGGTGTCTACCAGGGTGAAGTGATGCCTAGAATTGAGAGATGGAGCTGCCCAACCCTCCAGAAGACGCTGGGGCCTCACCAGAAATTAGGAACGAGCTGCCATTTATTGAATATTTAGCAAAGATAGGGCTTCTGTAAATGGCATCTCTAATTCTCAAAAGAATCTTTTCTTTTAAGTATTCTCATTTTACACGTAGGAGGCTGAGGCTCAGTGAATTTCCAAGCCCCTGAGCTTTCAAATCCAGATCTATCTGACCGGACTTTTCCCGCTTCCCATACAGATCTGTTTGCACACCTCCAGTGACAGGGAACTCACTGCCTCCCTTCAACACGGCTGTGCGCTGGGCGGCACTGACAAATAAGAAGGGCTTGTTGAAATGAGCTGCTTTGTTCTCCTTTTCCTATTTATGCCTCTTTACCCAAAGCCTTATCTCCCTATTTTCCTACCACAAATAGTTACTTTATTTCAAAGTATATAAAAGAAAATTAGTAGATCAAAATTTCAGAGTATATGGGTTGATGTATATCAATTACACTTATTATGCACCCAAAGATGCCAACCCTGGTTTGTTTTCTCACGTCCCAGTTCTAAGACCTCTCAAAGAAACCTCTCTAGCAGAAAACATGTTTTATAGCTAAGATGGATGCCACAGTACCTGGTATTGATTTTGGAAAGACAACCAGTTAAGAGCATCTTTAATTACCTTGTCCCAGGAGTTATGTTCGTATTAACTATGGTTTGGTTTCTCTTCTGGGACACGTTCTCGACTGATTTCAACTGATGATATGAGACTCAATAGACAAATGTGCTTCTAAGTAATTACTAATGTATCTTTAGTGTAGAGGGTTTAACCAGAAGAAAATAGAATGTTTTTGTGGCCTGTACCTTTAACAGCAGGGTTCCCAGAAAGGATGGCTTTGTCGCAGGGGATATGTGGCAATGTCTGGAGACATTTTTGGACATTTTTGGCTGTCATAATTGGGAAGGTGGGGTACTCTTGGCATCTAATGGGTAGAGGCCAGGGATGCTGTTAAACGTCCATAGTTCTCAGAACAGCCCCTGCAGAGAAACATCTGCCTCGATATGTTAGTAGTGCCGAGGTGTGGAAACCCCCAATCTATAACAATACTAAAAAAAAAAATGCAAACATTAAGAGGAAAAAAATAGTTATTGCTTTCACAATACAGAAAATAATTTGTAGTAATTTCACATTGGTGCCCACCATAATATCAAGAATTCCTTGAAATGAATGAGTCATAATTTAGTCAAAGACCGCAACTTCAACAGAATAGTTCGTATTTACTGGAAACATTTCTAGCCCTCCTTTTTCTGTAGAAATTACTGAACAATAACCAATCACACCATGTTTCTGGGAGGCAGAGAGCTTAATTCTTGGATTTCTTGAAGGCAAATGGAAAAACAAATTCAGGGCTAACATGGTACGTGTCATCTTGGCATTCCCGTGACAACAGTGGAAGAGGACTTGACCTCTAAACCTGAAGCCAAGTGAAGGAGCCACGCACTACTAGCAAGCTCTGGGCAGGGTATTCAAGCCTCAGGCTCCAGCTTCCATTTCTCCAAACTTCAAATGGAAACAATGCAAAAGCCTCTGAAACATTAAGGTGATTATGTCAAATAAAACATGCCAGCCCCCCTGTTAAGTATAAAATGCTATCCTGGTAGAGGGCTTCACAAGGAGATTCATTATTATGAGTGACAATAGATACCTCAAACAGACCTGAGAAAATGCCCAATAATTTTAAGCCCTTAATAATAAGCCCTAAAATAGTTATGCCCCAGTCAATTCAATCCCAGATTTAGTCATTATTTTCCAATCAAACACAATTATGTGAATTAAACGCTCTTAATAATATCCCCAAATTAGATTGCGGTATTGCACCTGGAGCTTTCTCTGTTGCCAGCAGAATAGCAACTCTGAGAGGCAGACTCGTTGAGTGAGTTCTGAAATGGGACTAGAGAGAGTGAAAACAGGTATGGAGGGAAGAAAAATGGAAGAAACAGTCTTCAATTAAGTAAAACCAAGTGGAAGAAAAGAGATGCATAGATCAAAATCTAGGGTAGAGAGTGCTCCTCCCTTCTGGTTTTGACATGAGACAACCTTTTCAGGTTTCAAAAGGACAGCAAGGCGACTTTACTAAAAGTTAACCTCAATTGAATAATTAGAAATAGGAGAGCAAGTGATTTTTCTTTTTAAAAAAGGCAGGCACAATGTCCCCAAGAATTTCTCTGATAAATAATTAGATTTATTTTTCTGAGTTACATGGAAGCAAGATCAGCTAGAACTCCATCCCTCTGTAAAACTAAGTTAAAAAGTTACACACACACACACACACGTTTCAGGAGCAAAGGACCTCTCTGAATTTATGGTGTAAGGAGATACATGTTAAGAATTGAATACAATGCTGATCCAAGAGTGATTTTCCACGTTGAATAAAATGAAATTCAAGGGGAAATTACACCAAAGTATTCTTCTTAACTTCTTAAAGTGCACGTCTGATTTACTCCCTTCCTGCTTCACAACAAATTCAAAAGCCACCACAGGCTCCCCACAAAGTGAACGTCCACCCTCCTGTCCAACCCTACCTGCCCCCTCCCCACCTCTCGTCCGCTGGTCTACAGATGCTCTCCTATGAAACTCCATCACTGAACTGTGGCCAGCCTCCCTCTGGTCCTGTGCTTTCCTCTCTTGATAGATGCTCTTGAGGGTTCTTCTGTCTAGATGGCCAGGAAGGCCAGCTGCTTCGAGCATCCCTGAAACACCACCCAAGGCCACTGGGTAAGCCCAGGCTGGACAACAGTCCCCAAAGCACCTGAGCCCCCTAGCAGAAATGGACTCAGCCTCTCACACTGAGCCCAGGCCCTGGGCTACCCACACGCTGCCATCCAGTGTCTTCCACCAAAACGAAACAGATAACATCTTGCTACATGTCTGGCCTCTGAACTCTCACGAAAATGAAACATTGCAAAGACAGCTAAATCCCACAGACACCTCTCATTTCTTTCCTTCCCACCCTTCCTTAAAGGTGTCCACTGTTCAGAAGGCAGGAAGAAATCTCAAGAAATTGGTTTTCCCTCGCTTACCCTGGGTTTTAATTTCTCCCTTTTTCTTGGCTCTTAATGGATAGTGGCAGTGGACCCTATTAGCAGAGACTCAATAGCAAAATACCCAAATCCACAGAGACAGAAAGTTGATGAATGGTTTCCAGGGACTGGGGGAAGGCAGTAGTGCAGGGTGACTGCTAATGGGGACAGAGTTTCTTCTGGGATGATGCAAATGTCCTGGAATTGGTAGTGATGCTTGCACATCTCTGTAACCACAAGAAGCTGAGCTCTACACTTTAAAGGGCTGAGTCTTATGGCATGAAAATTATTTTTTAATAAAAATAAAAATAGAAGATAGATATAATAGTAGATAGATAGGATGGTAGGTAGGTAGATAAATAGACACAGATGATAGATAGATGATAGGTAGGTAGGCAAAGAGATGATGATAGATAGATAGATAGATAGATAAAAAGCCCAATGCCCAAGTGGCTCTAAATGATGCAGCAGAACCAAAGAGTCATGTGATTTCTCCAGTTCGAATGTGTTCCTTCTCACATGGTGGCTCTTAGTCATCTCTGCTCCTGGCCCTTCTCCGAGTTCCCTCGGTCACTCTCTCCTTCATGGAGGTGGGAAAAGTCAATATTGGAGGCAGGGTAAGACGTGTCACCTGGAGAACTCAGCATGGTGGAGGTGTTTCCACTGGGTTGACTCCCAACAGCGGGTGGTGGTCACAAGTGAGGAAGAAAGGCATGTGGTAGTGGTTTCAAAACTGGAGCATGCAAAGCCAAATATTTGTTAATAATCACTCATCATGTACAGCGGGTACAGAGTGATACCTCTGAAGACTCTCACCATGGGGTGAACATGAAGGACCCCCAGAAGATGTCCAATGGGACACCCCTTTAAATACCAACAATGTGGCTGGAGTCCCCAGAACTCAGAAGCTGAGTTCAGAGATGACTGTGTGTCTTTCTGGTTCTCTAATCCCACCTCTATGAGGCAGTACAGACCTCAGTTTTTCCATCTGTACAGTAGGTTCCTTGGCTGATGTTTTCATTAAAACCAGAGAGATTGTCACTAAGGACTGGGCTGGTGGGAGCTCAGAGCTGACAGCAGTCGATGTAGAAAACCAAATCCATTGTGGAGCCTCTTATGTGCACACACACCGGGTAACAGCCACGTCCACGATGCATGCTTGAATTCAAATAGGATGTGCTTTCAGCTCCTGCAGGCTGAGGTCCAGCAGTCCCATGTCCCGGCCCCTTCCTTCACTCAGCTTCCTTGTCTCGGCTGACCAGCAGGTCCTATGGGGAGGTCCATAAACCAAATGCAAGTCACTTTGGAAGATGCCTGCAGTGTTACAGGTATGCTCTGAAACAGAGGGACAGGGTTGCCTGGGGCAAGGGACAAAGATGAGAAGGAGACAAAGTTGCCCCAAGAATGGGAGGCAAGAGGAAGAAAGCTGCCTTGCACACCAGCCCTCCAGAGTCCTCCAGGGCCTCTCTAGTACTCCAGGAGGCCAGCTCAACTCCATGGCTTTCAGTTCTGCCCCAGCGGTTTCTGGCTGCACCACAGACCAGGGTGCCCATCTGATGGGTTTATAGCCCACAGCTCACTGCGCTGTCACGTGTGCCATCCACAAACAGAAGGGAGTGTGTTTTAGCAGGGGAGAGGGAGAACTCAGCATCTGTGGCAAAAGAAATGGAAGGCAGTGGAGGGGAAAACTCCATTAGAAACTCACTGAGGAGCTGGGCTCATCCATCTTCCTCTTCTGGCTGCCCATGAGCAACTCCGGCCTACAGCTTCCACCTTCTCTAAAGGCAAAACAAACATAGGGCACTTATTTCCCTCTTTTAATCACAGAAGGAAGGGGATGGGTGATAAAGCGCTACATCAAGCTCACAACCTAATTTCTCACTTTGTCGGCATCGTGCCCTCCAGGCTGGGGGCTGGGGGCAGCACAATTGCTCCCCAAGGTGCCCCCGCTGGCTGTAGCCTCTGTACTTCTCATGAGCATGTTCCATCCACCTGGTCATCTTTTTGTCACCAGTCTGAGCACAGCCAGACCTTTTAGCATTTCGGACTTCTCTGCTGCCCAAGTGTTGGCCATCATCGTCCTAAAACCCATGAGCTTTAAGCAGGGGATTTGCTTTTGAGGTCAAAAGAGAAAGCAAGAAACATAATCCCAAGATAAGAGCAGAGCCAGTGACAGAGTCTGGTTTTACTTCTGGCCGTTGGTGTTTGTTTCCCCAGAGGGGGAGCACTGTGCGGGGACCCCTTTTAAGCACGCTGCCTGGCCCACTGGTGGGTCACAGTAGATTGTGAGATGGGTCCCAGGCAATTACTGCCACTAATTAAAGTCTGTGAGTAAATCTCTTTTCTATTAAAATAGCATGTATCCAAGGCACACTTATAAGGAAATTACTTTCACTCACTCACATTCTGACATGCTCTCTTGAGTGGAAGAAAAAGAGGGTGAAAAGCAGACATTGCTCCCGGAACCTGGCAACCACCTCGACCCCATCTCTGCTCAGAGCACACCTGGACCAGCGCCCTGCTCAGCATTGTGACAATTAGATATGGCTGTAATAAAGATGTTCTTTAGGTTTTCCTGGAAATCTGGTTACACCCATGGGGCTGTATTTATAATGTGACACCACCTGTCTCCTGTCTTAGGGACAGAAAGAGCTGGGCTCTGATTCCCTAGAGACGCAGATTCCAGATCTCCCGGCTTGCTTTGCTCCCCAGAGGCACCAGCCTCTCTATGCCTCAGTTTACACCCCCAAAAGTGATAGATCACATGACCTCCCTCACAGCATGCTCGCCAAAATGAAGTGAAACTACAGGAGAATCTCAACTTTTCAAAGTTCAAAGGATGGACGTTCAAACCTAGCCTGAAAACTGGCTGCAGAGCAGAAGGTTTTCAGCTCCGCTTCACACCAACAGATGGCGCTAGGTGTCACTGGCGCGGAGGACAGAGGGTCCAGGAACAGCCTTTGGTAACCTAAAAGTTTGAAGCTCTTGAAGGAAAGTGCCCCTTTGCGCCGGGAGAGTTCGAAGCCATGGCCAAAATGAATGCAGCAGCCTGTCATCTGTGCGGCTGCCCTGGCCACTGGCATGAGCTCCTTTTTGCCGGTGAACTCAGTAGTAGGGGAGCTGTTGATCCAAGGTTTATGCTTGTTGTCATGGAATAACCGTCTCCTTTTCCAGGGTCTTGGTTTGTAGAAAAAAATGCCTAGTCACCCTACTCAGTGGGACACTGGAGAAGCCATTCATTTCGGAGTCAGCATCCGATGGCTGGTGCCAGCACTGCACTTTGCATTCTTGGCTAATGCCACACTGTGTCACAAGGGAGCAAAACAGCATGATTACTCTGTCCTGACCTAGAACCTGAGTGGCAGTTTCTGTAGTGCAGGGGATCTCAGACTTGGCACTGTTGAAATCCGGGGCTGGATAGTTCTCTGTTGGGCAAGATGCTTAGCAGCATCCCTGGCCTCTAGCTCCTAGATGCCAGTAGCAATCCCCCCGCCCCCCTCCCCAATTTATGACAGCCAAAAATATCTGCAGAGATTGTCAGATGTCTTTGGGAGGTAAAATCACCTCTGTCTGAGTACCACTGACATGCTACTTCTTACAGAAGGATTGAGTGCACGAATATGGAGGGATTCAGCCTCTGGCAGTCATGTACCTGAAATAGCACCTGAAGTCAGGGGGCGAGAAATACTTACCGTGAGGATTTGGAAGAACATGCTGGTGGTCATGAACTCAAAAATTTAGAGTCAGGAAGATTTGGATTTGCATGTGGCTTGTCTCTTATTGCGTAGCCTTGTGCAAGTTACTCAACCTTTCTGAGCCTCGGTTTTCTCATCTGTAAAATGGGTTAAAAATGATTCCTACCTCCCAAGGCAGTTATGAGTATTAAAAGAGACAAGACATGTAAAGCATTTTGATGTGGTTGGAGCGTAGGCACCCAAGAATAGTGTAACAATGTGATGGTGGTTGATGGTGCTGCTGTTAGTTAGACTTTGGGCAGATCCACATGATGGTTGAATGGGCTGCTCTGTTTTGAAAGATACTGTGGCCAAGTCGAGTTGCTCCAGATCAGGCCTATTGAAAAATCGGGGTGTGTTGCCTATAAATATTTGGAGCTGTCCTACGGTTCTTCCGGAAGCCTACTTCCCTGGTATCTGATTTGGTAAACAAGTGGGCACATGTTTACTGTATCATAAATTCTTAAGACCTGTGGTGCAGGCGGTTTTTAAGACACCAGATAGTCTGGCCTCTCTGGCGTAATCCCACCTCTCCCAGTGTCTAGCCTAAGCCCCACCCGGGGAGAAGGGTAGTCATTACCTGGCTCAGGAGCCCAGGACTGAAATGTGTCAGCATGTTGTCAGACACAGCGATGACCCGTGCTCCAACTGATGGTCCTTCGGTGTCCAAGTCTCCTCCAGACTGAAATGCCAAGAGGACAGGAGACACTCGTGATCCTGGGCTGTTCCCTGAAACTCGGCTTACAAGGACCAAGCAAGAACTAAACTTTTCTTCAAGAGGAGCCAGAGTTAGTCTGTTGGGGCTGTGTCAGGAGAGGCTGGGGGGTAGATGTGGAAAGGGAGGAGGGGCCAGAGAGAGGAGTGGAGGTGAGGGCAGGGAGAGAAGTGAGTGAGGGGACATGGGGCTGGGGACTAAGGAGTGAAGGAAGAGCCTGAAGACAGCTCCTGGTGGTGGGTGACCACTTTAAGGAAGCTTGATGTCAATTTTGGAGTTACCTTGCTTATCATTCCCTTACTTTATCAGCCAAGGTGATTCTAGTCAATGCTGTGCAAGTGGAGTTCAAGTGGAAAAATAAAATAAAACAGGAGCTGCTGTGTTCCAAACAGACGCAGGTGGGAAGATCAGTGCACTGTCAGCAGGAGCTCAGGGCAGCGTGGCAGCCCGGGACCCCGAGCCCATCAGTGATTTGCAGTAGTCGTGGGAAAGACTTTGAATTTGGGGACACAGTGACAATCTCATCTAAACCACAAGGGGTGGCAAGGTACCACCCGCCATCAAAGTCACATGTCACAGCTACCCTGTCACCCTACATCTCTTTACTGTCACTTTCGCAGTGGACTCTCTAATTCCTTTGTTTATATGTAACAGAGAAGGCCCCCCAGGTGTGAATTACCTTTGGTGGATACCCTCTGTGATCTTCCCGAAGACCAGCCATCTCCTGCAGCGGAGCGGGGGTAGCAGCCCGGGAGAGGACGCATTGAAGTCTGAGTGGGCAGTGATTTGTCTCAGGTCAGCGGGAAAGGCGGCACTGAGGTATAGCTGCCAAGGACTGCTGGGGAAGGGGAGACTGGGGATAGACTCATGAGTTTTGCGGGGAAGGAGGTCAATAACATTTTTCTGGAAAGAGAAGATCTCTTTTCTCAAAAATGCACAGAAGTTTTCAGCTTGACTGTGTCCATGGCCGCACCCTAACCTGACATTGTGGCCAGGAGGGGGACTATGCTGATTGGCCCAGGCCTGAGTCACATACCCACCCACCCCCGTCACTCTGGGGATTACAGGCAGTGGGAGCTGGCAATCTCAAGCAAACCACAGCGGTCAGATTTGGGGGGAGGGGCATTGTGGGGGTTCTTGAGGAAAAATAAGAAGCTGGAATGGATATCAACCAAGCAAAAAAAACATAGGTCGGGTTAACTAGCTTGCGTAAGTCTCTATGCCTCAGTTTCCTCATCTGTAAAATGAGAATAATATTCATCCACAGTTTCATCTTCTGTAGTTTCAGTTACCTGCAATCAACTGTGGTCAGAAAATATTAAATAGGAAATTCCAGAAAGAAACCATGCATAAATTTTAAATTGCATGCTGTTCCAAGTAGCGTGAGGGAATCGTGCGCCCTCCAGCTCCATCCTGCCTGGGATGTGAACCGTCCCTGTGACTGGAATCTCAGGGCTGTGTTCTCTCCCTGCTCTTAGTCACTTTGTAACCATGTCACAGTGCTTGTGTTCAAACAACCCTTATATTACTTAATAGTGCCCCAAAGCAGGAGTGCCGGTGCTGGCAATTCAGATACACCAGAGAGAAGCCATCAAGTGCTTTCTTTAAGTGAAAAGGTGTATACGTCTAGGAAACAGCATAGTATATGTAGGGTTTGATGCTATCTGCCGTTTCAGGCATCTACTGGGGGTCTACTGGGGAACATATCCTCCATGAATGAGGGGCACTACCTCCCATCTTCCAGGGGGTTGCAAGGACTAAATGAGCTACATGCTATAAGTCACTTAGAGCCCAGCAAGCACAGTCTAGTGCTGACTACTACTATTATTATTTGCAGCAGCATCTGTCCTTAGATTTCTATAATTAGCGTCTCCGGTTATTCACTTCTTCACCGGAGTGCGTCCTTCTTTAATTGGCAGCGATTTTTGAACGCTCTTTAGCAGCAGCCAGTCAGTTCTCGTTTTCCTGCCTGAAATGACTGTAAAGTAATTTGTGAGTTTCTACAGATAGTTGAAGTAATAATAATGGCAGCCCCAGTAATTGCTGTGAGATGACTAGGATAGAGCGATACTCCCAGCCAGCCCTTCTCCTAGGTCTAAATTTCAGACATTCTCGCTGTTAGAGGGTTCTTGCCACCCAAATCCAGAACCACACAAAAGGGGATGTTTCTGATCGGGCATCGAAGGGTCAGGACAATGAGAATGCGCGGTCTGGCTGTCCCTGCCATCTCCCGGAGACTCATACTGTCCCTGAGAACAGGGGTCATTGGTGATTCTCTCGGATACCAAAGCCCCTTTTCCGCAGTGGGTGCTTGTGCCGGAGAAAAAAAGCAGAACTCCAGGACTGTACGTGTCACATTGTATTAGTGTTCATTCCTAGAGACAAACGGCTCTGTTAAACACCAGGAAAGCCTTCTGATACCTAGACAGCCAGCTGAAAACATGTAAATTGAATTTCACATTCATAGCACAAATCCATCTTTATAATACTGTCCCCAAAGGAATCCAAATGATTTTGTGTGAATAGTCTCTGAGCCATGACTATGATTGCTTTGGCGGAAGAGGCGACGGAGAGGATGATTTTATTAGCTTTGTCAGCTTTGGCACAGGTGGGGTTATGATGGGGATTAGCAACCCTGTGGATTATTAAGGGAATAAATAAATATCGTAATATAATATGGAAGACCTTTCAATAAGACTCAGCATGATAATCCACTACTTTCATTATGATGTGCTTATGGGTGAAAGTCAAATCTCTGAAAATAAAAAAAAAAGCCCTACTTATTATCAAGAGAAAAATCTATGTATCAACTTTCCAAAGTCTCGTGTGTACAGGTGCTGCTAACTCCAAGCCCAGGCAGTGTGGTGGGCTTGGTTAGAGCCTTCTCAGGTAGATTCTGGGGGCTGGGGCAGAAGTGATTTCGAGTTCCCTAGAAAGAGGAAGCCCAAGTACCTACCCTCTGCCCAGATCTGCTGTCTCTCCTAGTGAGGCAGGGAGGACAGGAGGCAAGTAACTCCCAATTTGTAAATACCCTCATCGATTTGTTAGGAAGCTATGGCAGGGTTGGCAGAAAGGAGCATGCTTACACCACATCAGGGCTGAGCGGGTCCTCAGGCTGCTACCTCCGTCACCCCTCACACACAGGGACAGAGTCTCTAACCTGCTGCCAGCCAGCTCCAGCCTTTACTTACTAGCAGATCTTAGGCAAGTTATGTTACTTTAACATAACAACTGAGCCTCAGTTGCCTGTTCTGTAAAATGGGGATGCCTACTCATAATGTGCTGAGAGGATTAAATGGAATGACAAACCTAAGGCACCGAGTACCACACCTGGCTCATGAGACTTGTCCCCTACCCCTCTCCTCCCTTCTCACATAGAAGGAAGAGATTCTCAATTCCTCTTTAAACAGCAGTAACAAACTATCAAATGCTACAAATTCCTATTTGTCTGTGGGATTTATAACATGCTGAGAAGAATAATTCTTTTGAAGAGAACCACAGTCAATTTTCCTTACCTCTGATTTTCTGTTTGACCTTCGATAATCCTCTTAGCTGGTCTGATTCTTGGTTATTTGGACAAGTTGGTCCTCACAGTGGCTTCCAGCTCTGTGGTTTGCTGAGTGATTTTCCCACCCAGCCGAGACCATGTGGAGTGGACCTTTCAGGGATTGCTTGCCTGAACCCCTTCTTTTTCCAGAAATGTCTCCCCCACCCACGTTACTACGCAGCCTGGCTACCACTGGCCAGAGGCAATTTTTCCAGGTGTTTGACCTGAATGAGTGAATCAGAGTTCTTCTCCATGAGTTGTTTTGGAATTGGGAGACAATGAAGAATAGCTCTCAAGGCTTCTGACAGCCATCTTGCCAGTCACTTGGTAGAAGACAGGCTATAATGAGAGAGAAAAAGCCAACACACAGAGAGAAGCAGAGAACAAAGATTCAGGGAGAGTTTGGAGTCTATTCTGTACTTTACTTTCTAATTCCAGTTGTCTCAGACGCCCACGTGCACCCATCTCTTCCCTGCAGCTTGGATGTTTCATTCCTTAAATTTCATGAGCCAAACAAATTCTCTTTTTGCCAAAGCTAGTTTGAGTTGTGTTTCTGTCACTTCCAACGAAAAATCCTGACTTTGAGTACCATTTTTATTTGATCGAAACATCCCTTACATTTATTTGGAATGACATGGTTGTCTTTTATTATTATTATTATAGGACATCTAACGTGCTGTCTTCTACAA
This sequence comes from Macrotus californicus, assembly GCA_007922815.1. Taxonomy (NCBI): domain Eukaryota; kingdom Metazoa; phylum Chordata; class Mammalia; order Chiroptera; family Phyllostomidae; genus Macrotus; species Macrotus californicus. Next base: position 95,158 of record VMDR010001917.1, read on the forward strand.
GTTCTAAGCACACAATGCAGTTAACTGTAGGCAGAATGTTGTACACCAGATCTCTGGAACTTATCTTGCATAGCTTAAACTTCCTGCAACTCCTCGCTTTCCTCAACTCCAAGCCCCTGACAGCCAACACTCCACTCCTGGATTCTATGAGTCTGACTATTTTCGATTCCTCATAGAAGTAGAATAATGCAGTATTTGTCCTTCTGTGACTCCAGTAAAGTTGCAGGATACAACATTAACTCACAAAAATCATTTGTGTTTCTATACACTAACAACAAACTATCTGAAAAGAAAATTAGAAAAGAAATCACATTTATAACAGCACCAAAAAGAAGGAAATCCTGAGGAATAAATTTAACTAAGGATGTGAAAGTTTTGGTGTACTGAAAACTACAAAATAGTGCTGAAATAAATGAAAGAAGACACAAACAAATGGGAAGACATCCCATATTCATGGATTGGGTGAATTAATATTGCTGAAATGTTCATACTACCTAAAATGATCTACAGATACAATGGAATTCCTATCAAAATCTTAATAGCATTTTTTACAGAAATAGAAAAAAATCTAAAATTCATATGGAACCATAAAGGATCCCGAATAGCCAAATCAATCCTGGAAAAGAGCAAAAATGGATGATCACACGTCCTGATTTCAAAATATATTGCAAAGCTACAGTAATTAAAACAGTATAGCATGGGGATGAAGACATAGTTAGACAAGTAGAACACAATAGAGAGGCACAGAAGTAAATCCACGCATATACAGTCAACTGGTCTTTGACAGGGTTGCCAAGAATGTACAATGGATAGTCTCCTCAATAAGTGCTGTTGGGAAAGCTGGATATCCACATGCAAAACAATGAAATTCGACTCTTATCTTATACCATACATAAATATTAATTCAGAATAAATGAGAGATTTAAATGGAAGGCCTGAAACTATAAAAATCTTAGAAAAAAAAACATTGGGAGAAAGCTTCATAAGCTTCAATAGCCAAGTGGATCTACATCCAACTAAAAATCTTCTGCACAGCAAAAGAAACAAACAACAGAGCGGAAAAAACCGCCTATGGAATGGGAGAAAATACTTGAAAACCACATATCTAATAAAGGGTTAAATTCCAAAATATATGAGGATCTCCTATAACTCAATAACAAAAATATTAATAACCTGATTTCAAAAATGAGCTAAAGACTCAACTAGACATTTCACCAAAGAAGGCATACAAATGGCCAAATGTGTATGAAAAGGTGGTCAGCATCATTAATCATTGCAATCAAAACCACAACGAGATGTCGTCTCACACATGTTAAGATGACTATTACTAAAAAAAAGAAGAAGAAGAAGAAAAAAAAAGACAGCAAATGCTGCTGAGGATGTGGAGAAATTGAAATCCTTGGAAACCCTTGTACACTGGTGGTGGGATGGCAGAGATTTTAACATTTTATTGAACATACTCTTTCACCACCCTTGAAATTCAGCTTCTGCTGCAACATGTTGTTACCCCAGGGGAAAACTAGGACTTCCTTGAGAGTACATAATCTGAAAATTTCAGGCCCAGTAGACATTCTTTCCATGAGGGTCTGAAAGAGAAGAGCACATTAGGGAGCAAGTCATCACCAGCGCAGCCGGGTGGAAAGACAGACTGCCTGGAGTCCCTCAGAATTTGTTGCTTTCCGTTATTGTCTGTAAGTGTTCAGTTTATTAGAGGGCAGAGTAAAAAGTCAGTGCTGACTTTGGGCTCTGGAGCTCTGCATTTTGGCATGGCTGGGCAGGGGTACCGTGGGGGCTCAGCCCTTAGATGAAAATTGAGTGTTTAGTGAAGCATGGAAGACTCAACATTTCTTAAAAAAAAATACCAAGAGGAGTCTTGTTTCCCAGGCAACAGCTTTTAAATTGCTGTCTTCCAGCTGGCTCCTCACAAATTAACCATGAATATAAATAAATGAAAGTGCTTCTCAAGGTAAGTGATGGCTGTCCTGTTCTGCCTGTTGGGACAACAGTGGAGAAATCAAAAGCAGAATGAGGTCTTAAGAAAATCAATGGCACGACTGAATGCTAAGTGTCCAGACTGTGGCCGAGTGGCGGTCATTCTGGTCAAAACTGAGTCTGCCAAACCGGCTCTGCAGAAACACACACCACCTTCACAGGAGCCTGATGCTTTCTGACACGAGGCAGTGCGTGGCTCCCGCATCCGATGCTATTCTGACGGGGAGCCTGGATTGCTCACTGGCTCTTAACAAAGAACACCTTCAGACACTGCTTGCAACAATATTTTTTTATGCATTTGAAGGGTGTATTATGTTCAGTGTCGAAGCAAGTCAATTTGCATGCTTTAGGCTGCAGTAATAGAAAACTGACTCAAATTGGGTGAAACTAGAAACCCATTGCTAACATCAGAGGAAGTCCAGTGACAGGGTGGGCTTTGGGCTGGTTGATGTCATCAGGCTCGCGATATAATTAAGGTCCAGACTTTTCCATGACTCTGCTCTCCTGTTCAGAGTCAACTGCATTCTCAAGCTGGCCATAGGTAGCTTCTAGCAGCAATCAGATTTATATTCCCCCTTGTTCCCATGCAGCAGGAGAAAGGGAGAGTTACTTCCGGAGGCCTTGCAGAGCAAGGGAAGATGTTCCCAGAAATTTTCAATAAAACACTTCTCAGGTTTCATTAGCCAGAAGCATGTCAATTCCTGAACCAACCCCTGGTGAAGAGGAAAGGACCTCTTCCATGGACCAGTTAAGGTTATGCCTAGTGCCACGGGTGGTAAAGTCAACTTCTGCTGAGGTGTAAGAATTATTTGGGAAGAGGTAGATAGCAGAGTCAAGTCTGAGCTATTAGACTAGACACAGGGAAATCCATGGCTAAGCAGACAAGCATTTAGCTAATGTTAACCAGCTAAAAGTTTGAATAGCCCCCTTTCCTTTCTAGGTTGCATTTTCAACACCAATACTCTTTCTAATTCAATTCTTCAACTTCCACATCTATAACTATGATAGATGGAATGTTTGTGTCCCCTCAAAATTCATATGTGAAATTCTAACCCCCAATTTGTTGGCATTAGGAGGTGGGGCCTTTGGGACATGATTGGGTCATGAGGGTAGAGCCCTCACAAATGGGGTTAGTGCCCGTAGGAGAAGAGACACAAGAGAACTTGCCCGCTCTCTGCTTTCAGCCCTGTGAGCATACAGTGAGACAGCTACAATCCAGGGCTGCTTCTCTCTAGAGATGACCTTGGCACTGCCCTTGCTGACTGATAGCAGCAGCAACTGAACCTAAAACCCCCATAAGGGTCTAATAATCTGGCAGTAGGTTGACTACACCAGACTCTTCCCAGTATGGAAGGGCAGAGATTTTTCCCTCCCTGGAATAGACCTCTTTCTGGGTTTGGACTTGCGCTCCCTGCCCGTCTGGCTTCTATCTGCACCAGCTTCCATGACTGGCCATTACTTCTGTTCCAGGAACTTCCTTCTTGGTGAGGTAAGTGTCCCTTGCAGACATGGCTCTTAGGAGCCTGTCATTCCATTACAACCCAGGATTCCACTAGTTTAGAGAAATCGCAGTTGGGAATGGTATCAGGCTGAAACATAAGGGATTGACCTACCTAAATGGCAATTTCATATGGTTCAACCCAGCAACTGGTGGGTGGGATTTTGGTGTGCCTTTTCTGCAGGCGTGCAGCACTGCCTTTTGAGTCGTGAGAGGGAATAGAAGTGTTAGGCAGGAGCTATTCTTTTCATGTACAAGCAGGGGAGAAGCATGCAGGGCCACCCAAAGATCAGATCATGGTAGATAGTTGATGTAGACTCCAGTCCACGGGGTCCGTGGCTGCAACGAACAAATTCACAGACTGCAGAAGTCCTGTGAAGGAAAAGGGATGGCGCGGCCACTCTCTAAGTGAGAGAGAGGGCCCCGACCCCTACCTGGACAGGCTTTTATTGACTTTCTGGGCATATTACATCAAGGATGGTCCTCATTTACTATGCACAGGTTCGCTTTAGGTGCTTACCTTTGTCAGATAACAAAGGAAAGAATGTTGCTAATTACTTCAAAGAAAAAGGATGTTTGCAAATGCAGGGGGAAAGGTGGTTGAACTGGTTACACTCCATACTTGGGAGGTTTAGCACAGACTTTAGCAGGTTACTTTAGAGATATGTAGTAAACATTTGCTGCCTCAATTTAGGGTGAGGGAGTTTTAGCAAAAGCAAGCCTCAAAGCAGCCTAGGTACAATGCAAGGTACTGATATCCCATGGGAAAGCCGATCCGTGGGCCTGGGTCCTGTGTGCTGACTTGCTCCCTGTCGATTTTCCAAATTAGGGGCTGGGCTACATTTGCCACACCAAGTGGATAGATTCCCTATAGATAGTCACCATTTTTTACTGTCTAGCATCCAAACATGCTTTATGTTGGGAATACTAAGCTCACAACCAAGCACAGACAAGCAGATGCTTCTATCTGGGATTTTGAACCTCGAAAGAGTTAGACATTCAGAGAGTCTTTTCATGGTGGTTGTTGGGGGGTCCATGGGTGAGTCTAGAGCAGGGACCAGGATGTCCAGAGGTGGTGGGGCCAGAAGCAAGGAGGGTCCAGCTGGGGGCAGTGCAGTGCTGAGCAGGTTCCTGGTATCACCCTGGTTAAGCTTCACCTCCCTTTCATTCCTGTTCACACATGGCTTTCCATTCTTCCCACTGAGTGTAAGTTTCCAAACACCATTAGAGCAAACCCCTTTTCTGGTTAAGTTAACCAGGGTAGGTTCTGTTGTTTGCAACTCAAAATGTTAGTAAGGACACTCTCTTTGGCCAAAGGTCTGACAATGGTCTCTAGATAATAGTATTTGCCAGGGTTGGGTTTTTGGTAAAAGACAGTAAAAGACTTCACCTGTAAAATCGTCCAGGTCAGCAGTGGGCAGGAAGGTAAAGAAGGGCATATGTACTTCTTTGATTTAGTCTTTATTCATTATTTGTGTTTTTAGATTATTTTGAAATGTATTGTGGCATCAATTTATATTTTTCAGAAAAATCCATTTCATTTAGCCTTTCAAATTTATAATATAAAAATATGTAGGATACTTTAAATTAAAAAAAAAATTTCATTGCTATAACCACATGCTTCCAATATGGTGGGTTTAAGAAAATATTTTTTTACGAAAAGATTTACCAGGAGGCAATCTATATTGTAGCTTTGAAAAGGAGAGTGCTTAGATTTATTAACTGCGCTCTTGTCTTCTGCCTTCGTTACATCCCTTTACTTAGTGGGACGGATTTATGTTTCTTTTCTAATGTTCTAAACAAGATGCTTGATTTAGTCCTTTTTCTTTTTTTTTGTATCAGTGAAAGCATTTAAGGGAGTTAATCTGGTTCAGTTCAATGAACATGTATTGATGGCCTGCTGGGTGACAGGCAGGGTGGCGGGCAGAAGAGGGCGCAAGGTGCGTGAGATGTGTGGTTCTGTGTCCCTGCAAAGTCTGGAGAAGGAAATGGGCACAGTTAAAAAGATACTTTTAAACAGTGTGAATGTACTCGTTATCTTTAGATGAAACAAATCCTGACTTTTTGTCTCTTGGACCTTTTTGTATCCACACAATATTTCAGTGACATATATTCCATTTTACCCATGAACCCATGTTATTTATATCATCAAAACGCAGAAAATAAATGTTTTTTAAAGAAAAAAATATGACATCATAGAAGTAGTGCTATTTAGCATTGAATCTGGAGTTTCTAGGAAGACCTCCCAGAGCAGACACCAGACCAAGTTTAATGAAGAGGAAGAGCCAGCCAAAGAAAGAAAGAAAAATATCCAGGTAGAGGAAACAGCGTAAACAAAGGCCCAGCAATGGGAGGGAAGAGGCATTACCCTGGCTGGCTGCTCTCCAGGAAGCCTGCCTGCTTCATTGCTGTAGCCTCAGAAATCCCTTAGGGAGGTGGACCCCAGCGGAGCCCCCAGCCCTAGCCTAACCAGTGCTCTGTGAACATGTGTGACATTGAATGAGGATGGATGAAGTAGGGGTCGAGGAGAAGGGCAGTAGTCAGGGGAGAGCACCATTGCCTGGAAGACAAATTTGACCCAGGTGGCCATGGGCAACCCCTATGGATTTAAAAGCATATGGGAAATTTTTACTGCACCTGACATGCTCTGTTTTAGAAAAACAGCTACTGTTCAGGGACAGACAATTTCCCCACAGTTTAAAAATTGATGTTGCGTTACTATCACTTTCTTAAATCACTGACATTCATAGTAAGGCACCTGCTATTTTCTCCTGTTGTAGACGAATGGGCCCTAGTGCAAATTCTCCAATACCAACAGAACCCTGACAAGAACATTGCCATGTGAAGACTGTTCTCATGGACTAAATAAAGCAGAGAAACAATGGACCCTACAATCACGGACACCACAGACGTCTTTGATAATGGCAGCTCCATCGGCCCCTCTGTCCTGGCTTTCAGCAGTGACACAGCTTCTACTTCCTGAGCCCCAGAGAGTGCTCAGCCAGGACACACAAGACGCAAAATAGGAACATTTTAACACCGCTGCCATTTCACTGGATGGCAAGTTACGGTAGGAACTGAAATACTTTTTATATACATTTTTTATTTGTGATTTTATATATTTATATACACACATAAATCATATACATTGTATATATGATAGAAATACGAATTTCCATTTATTGTACTGTTTCTCAATGAACAGTTTTATTATTCAACTCACCAAGTTTTATAGAATGCTCCTTTCTACACCTATGCAGGGATCCAAGTTTCCCTTTTAATATATTAAAAGTGAAATCTAAGTCTGATTCCTTCAGGGAATTAACTTTTATAACCACTATGTTCTGACATGAGGAAGATTAATGACTGTTTTCTTTCTCTACTTTCTAGTGCAATCCTTCATGCAAATGAGACAGATGTGAGGAACTTGGCACACAGCAAAGTCAGGTATGACTTTCTTAATTAATTTGGCTGGAAACCCCTGGGCATTAACTTCACCCTCAAAAGAGCATCCTTCAGAGGTAGGAGCCAAATTCCCAGTAATCAGCTTCTTTGGCAACTACAGACTAGATCTGACTTGAATAGAGGTGTGAGTCAGGTTGCAGTCCCTGGCCACCCGAACAGCCTCCCAGGTGTGGGACTAAGTGGACTGCAATGGACCAGACGAGGGGGAGGCTGGGAAGCCCAGGCTCCTCACAGGAGCCATGTAGTTAGTGAGTACAGATTGTGTGAGACAGCTCTTGCGGCATCCCAGGCCCCCGTGAGAATAGGAATAGGCCAGTGAGAGGAGGAGAAGGATCAGAGGAAGGGGGGCATGATGCCTCCCAGGCCGGGCACCTGGCTCAGCTTCAAATTTGGAATTACCTGGGGACTTCAGAAAGGGCTCCTTTTCTTCAGCTTCTGCGCCACACACCTGGCCTAGAGTCAGATGCGCTTTGACTAATACAGGACATCATGTTGTTGAATGGTAGTCTGGCAGGCAAGTGATGAAAGATGCTTTCATTGTATGAAAAGAGAATACAGTGGACAGTGCATTTTAGTCCATTAAAAATGTTAAATTTCTGTACTTCCAAAAAAATCACAAAGTAAAGGGGAGATTAAATTAGGAAACTATTTGCAAATTCTTACATATGATTATCGAGTAGGGAAGAGGAGAGTAAAAAAAGCTCTTATAGTATGACCTCAGCTTATTAAAAAAATAAAACAGATACATTTTTAAAAGGAAGACAGTCATTTGGAAGATGGTGGAGGAGTAGGTGGGAGCCACACTAACCTCCTCCCAGGACCACCTGGAATTACAACTCAATTGTGGGGAAGTCATCCCAAATAAACAACTGAGTGGTGCTTAAGCTGGGCTGCTGATTACAGATTGAGGCTTTCTCACTGATTAGTTTAACAACTAAGACAGAAAATAAAAAGAAGAAGCCAAACTGGGAAGACAAAGAAACAGACTTCAAATGAAAGAACAAGAGAATTCTCCAGAAAAAAATAGATGAAATGGCAGCAAACAACATATCAGATAGAGGGTTTAGAGTAATGACTATAAGGATACTCAAGAGCATGAAAAAAGACATAGAAACCACAAAAAAGGACCAGTCAGAAATAAAGAACGCAATATCTGAAATAAATAATACACTGAAAAAATACACGGTAGGTTAGATGAAGCAGAGGTTTGAATGAGTGATTTGGAAGACAAGGTAGAGAAAAACACCCCAGCAGAGAAGCAAAAAGTAAAAAAGAATTTAAAAAAATGAGGAGAGCTTAAGAAACATTTTGGACAACATGAAGTGTAACAACATCTGCATCATGGGGGTACCAGAAGGAGAAAAGAACGAGCAAGGAATCAAGAACCTATTTGAAGAAATAATGACTGAAAACTTCCCTAATCTGTTGAAGGAAAAAGGTACACAAGTCCAGGAAGCACAGAGAGTCCCAAACAAGTTGGACCCAAAGAGGCCCACACTAAGACACATCATAATTAAAATGACAAGACTTGCCTTGGCTGGTGTGGCTCAGTCAATTGAGCACTGGCCTGCGGTTGCCAGTTTGATTTTCGCTCAGGGCACACGCCTGGGTTGTGGGCCAGGTCCCCAGGGGAGGCCACGTGAGAGGCAACCACACATTTATGTTTCTCTCCCTCTCTTTCTCCCTCCTTTCCTCTCTCCCTAAAAATAAATATATAAACCCTTTAAAAAAAAATGACAAGACTTAATGACAAGGAGAGAATCCTAAGCCACAAGAGACAAGCAGGGAATTACCAACAAGGGAGCACCAATTAGACTGGCATCTGATTACTCAATAAAAACATTTCAGGCCAGAATGTAGTGGTGTGAAATATTCAAGGTGGTGAAAAACAAGGACCTACGGCCAAGGCTACTTTACCCAGCAAGGCTATCATTTAAAATCAAAGGAGAAATGAGAAGCTTCCCAGACAAGAAAAACCAAAAGGAGTCTGTTAACACCAAACCAGTACTGCAACAAGTGTTGAAGGGCTTGCTTGAAGAAAAAGAATAAGAAAAAGAAAGAAAGAAAAAAAAAAAACAGAGGAAAATAGTCTAAGAATAAAAGGGCACTGAATACGTATCTATCAATAATCACCTTAAATGTTAATGGCTTAAATTCTCCAAACAAGAGACAGAGGGCAGCTGAATGGATAAGAGAACAAGACTCATCTACATGCTTCCCCCAAGAGACCCATCTCAGATCAAAAGATACACACAGACTAAAAGTAAAGGAATGGAAAAAGATACTTCATGCAAATGGGAAGGAAAGAAAAGCTGAGATAGCAGTATTTATATTTGACAAAATGGACTTTAAGCCAAGGCTATAGAAAGAGACAAAGAAGGACACTACATAATGATGAGGGGAATAATCCAACAAGGGGATATAACCCTAGTCAACATTTACGCACCCAGCATGGGAGCACCTAAATATGTGAAGCAAATCTTGATGGACACAAAGGGAGAGATCGACAGAAATACAGTCATAGTTGGGGATTTTAACACCCGTTGACTTCAATGGATAGATCTTCCAGACAGAAAATCAATAAGGAGACAGCAGCCTTAACCGACACACTAGATCAAATGGATTTAATGGATGTCTTCAGAGCATTTCATCCCAAAGCAGCAGAATATACGTACTTTTCAGGTGCACATGGAATGTTTTATAGGAGAGGCCATATGTTAGGACACAAAAAAAGTCTCAATAAATTTCAGAAGATTGAAATCATATCAAGCATCTTCTCTGACCACAATGCTATGAAACTAGAAGTCAATCACAAGAACACTGAAAAATATGCGAAGACATGGAAGCTAAATAACATATTATTAAACGATGAATGGGTCAACAACAAGAAAGAAATAGAAGATACAAATGAGTGGAAGCACCGTGTTCATGGATAGGAAGAATTAACATCATTAAAATGTCTATACTACCCAAAGTAATCTACAGATTCATTGCAATTCCTATCAAGATTCCAGTGATGTATTTCACAGAACTAGAACAAATATTTCAAAAATTTACATGGAACCACAAAAGGTCCTGCATAGCAACAGCGATCCTGAGAGACAAAGTTGGAGGAATCATGCTATCTAATATCAAATTATACCATGATAATCAAATCAGCATGGTACTAGCATAAAAGCAGATAGATCAATGGAACAGAATAGAGAGCCCAGAAATAAAGAGACACCTTTATAGTCAATTAATATTTGATAGAGGAAGCAAGCACATACAATGGGCTAAAGAGAGTTTATTCAATACATGGTGTTGGGAAAATTGGACAGATATGTGCAGAAAAATGAAACTACACCTTCTTACACCACACACCACACAGAAGAATAAATTCAAAATAGATAAAGACTTAAATGTTAGACCCCAAACCATACATATCGTAGAAGAAAACATAGGCAGCAAAATCTCAGACATTGCTCATAGCAATTTTTTATTGGATATATCTCCCCAGGCAGGGAAACAAAAGAAAAAATAAACAAATGGGACTACTAAACTATCAAACTAAAAAAGTTTTTGCACAGCAAGGAAATCATCAACAAAATAAAAGACAACGCACAGAATGGGAGAATGTATTCACCAGTATAGCTGATAAGGGGTTAATATCCAAAACTTGTAACACCAAAACACCAAATCACCCAATTAAAAAATGGACAAAGGACCTGAATAGACACTTCTCCAAAGAGGATGTACAGAGGGCCAATAGACATATGAAAAGATGCTCAATGTCACTAATCATCAGAGAAATGCAAATTATAACCACAATGAGATATCATCTCACACCTGTCAAAATGGCTGTCATCAACAAGTCAACAAACAACAAGTGCTGGTGAGGATGTGGAGAAAGGGGAACACTTTTGCACTGTTGGTTGGAACGCAGACTGGTACAGCCACTGTGGAAAGCAGTATGGAGACACCTCAAAAAATTAAAAATGGATCTGCCTTTTGACCCAGCAATCCCACTTCTGGGAGTATACCCAAAGGAACCCAAAACACTAATTCAAAAGAACATAAGCACCCCTATGTTCATTGCAGCGTTATTTATAATCACCAAGACATGGAAGCAGCCCAGATGTTTATCAGTAGATGAGTGGGTAAAACAACTATGGGACATTTACACAATGGAATACTACTCGGCCATAAAAAATAAGAAAATTTTACCCTTTGTGACCTGGAGAACATTATACTAAGTGAACCTGGAGATGGACCTGGAGAACATTATGCTAAGTGAAGTAAGCCAGTCAGAGAAAGACAAGTACCGTATAATTTTAGTCACATGTGGAATCTAAAGAACAAGCTGAACTCACAAGAAAAATGAGGACAGACTCGCACATGGAGAGCAGAATGACAGCTGGGGGGAGGGAAGGGGATGGAGGGATTGAACAAAAAGGAAAAAGGACTCATGGGCCTGGATAACAGTATGGTGATTGCTGGGGGGAGGGGGTCATAGG
>VMDR010001918.1:0-106439 GCA_007922815.1 Macrotus californicus
TAAGGGCTTGGTGATGATGAACTCCTTGAACTTGACCTTATCTGGGAAGCACTTTATCTGCCCTTCCATTCTAAATGATAGCTTTGCTGGATAGAGTAATCTTGGATGTAGGTCCTTGGCTTTCATGGCTTGGAATACTTCTTGCCAGCCCCTTCTTGCCTGTAAGGTTTCTTTTAAGAAATCAGCTGACAGTCTGATGGGCACTCCTTTGTAGGTTACTGTCTCCTTTTCTCTTGCTGCTTTTAAGATTTTCTCTTTACCTTTCATCTTAGGAAATGTCATTATGATGTGCCTTGCTGTGTTCCTCCTTGGGTCCAACTTCTTTGGGACTCTCTGAGCTTCCTGGACTCCCTGGAAGTCTATTTCCTTGGCCAAAGTAGGGAAGTTCTCCTTCATTATTTGTTCAAATAAATTTTCAATTTCTTTCTCTTCCTCTTCTCCTTCTGGCACCCCTATGATTCGGATATTGGAACGTTTAAAGACATCCTGGAGGTTCCTAAGCCTCTCCTCATTTTTTTGAATTCTTGTTTCTTCACTGTGTTGTGCTTTAATGTTTCTTTCTTTCTTCTGGTCCACACCATTGATTTGAGTCCCGTTTTTCTTCCCCTCACTGTTGGTTCCCTGTACATTTTTCTTCATTTCCCTTATCGTATCCTTCATTTGTTCATCTAATTTGTGACCAAATTCCACCAAGTCTGTGAGCATCCTGATCACCAGTGTTTTGAACTGTGCATCTGATAGTTTGGCTATCCCTTTGTCACTTAGTTGTATTTTTTCTGGAGCTTTGATCTGTTCTTTCATTTGGGCCATTTTTATTGTCTTGGCGCGCCTGTTACGTAGTAAGGGGCGGAGCCTTAGGTGTTCACCAGGACGGGGCGGCCACGTCGCTGCATTGTGACGCTGTTTGTGGGGGAGGGGACCGAGAGGGAACAATGGTGGCTGCTCCGCTCTCTGCCGGCCCTCAGTGACCCCCCCCCCGTGCCACCCACAGTCAAATTGGGCCCCTCTGGTGCTGGTTCCGGTGCTGATTCCCGGTAGGAGGGTTTATGTATGCTCCAGGACCCTGTGGGTCTCTCCAACGAGCTCTCCTGTGAGGCTGGGAGTTTCTCCCGCTGCCGCCGCCTCAACCCCCACAGGAGTTTTCAATCAGAGGCTTTGAGGCTTCTTTCCCCGAGCTGGAACTCTGGGTTGTGGGGTCCGTCTCGCTCCCCAGTTGTTCCTCCCAGTTTATCCTCACGAGGGAGTGGGACACCCGGTCCACAGCCTCCACTTTTCCCAGCCAGCCATGCCTTTCCTGGATCCGCCAGCCACCGCCCTGCCACGCGAGTCCTCTCCACCCCTCCTACCGGTCTGGATGTAAGTTTCTTAATTTCTTGGTTGTCGGACTTCCATACGGTTTGATTTCCTATCAGTTCTGGTTGGTTTTTGTTTTAAAATTTGTTGTTGTCCTTCTTTTGGTTGTGCGAGGAGGCACAGTGTGTCTGCCTATGCCTCCATCTTGGCCAGAAGTCTCTGTGTGTTTATTTAATGTCTATCCCTCCAGTAAGCTGTGAGCTCTGCAAGCAGAGGGGTCTTGTGCGCATAGCAGCCAGCATCTCTTGCAGCAAGGGCTTAAGGAATTTCAGCTGAATTCAGTAATTCACTTACTTATTCCCTTTTTCACTGACTCACTCTTTTATTCATTCCTTTATTCATTTATTTCCTTATTGACTCCAGAAACATGTGGTATTGCCTGATGAGTTCTCCCCTAAGTGTTCCATTTTCTAGGGCGGCCTTTTGGGAGGAGGTGGGAGTAGGGACGTGACTGCAGACTTCCGGGAATAGGCATCCACAGCTTGGGAGAGTGGGATGAGTTCAAGTTCTCCAGAAGAGGGTAGGAAATCCCAGAAGGCAAGAAGGCCAAAGCAGAAGGTGCTATAGGACCAAGGAGGACAAAGCTGGGCATAAGCAGACTCCTCTCTGCCCCATCCAGGACGGCCTCTTCCTGCTGCCCAACTTGCTCAGGCGTTTGCTCTGCCTGGAAGAGCCTCTTCCCATCTTCACATGCTGAAATCCTACCCTTCCTTGCAGGGCGAGCCCAGATGTCCTCGAAGTCCACCTCACTCCTCCAGCTGGAAGGGCCACTCCCTGATGCAAACAAATCCTGAACACAAAATCTGGACCTCCCTCACAGCCTGCCCACTTCCTGCCTGTGTCTCGGCAGGGCCCCTCCCTCCACCCATAGGCAGAGGCCCTGTCTGACTGTTCCCAGGGATCCCACCAGGACCCAGCACACAGGGGCCGCTCAAGCCATTCTGGCCTGCTGTGTGTGTGGGGGGCAGTGGTTATAACCCCATTTTACGGATGGGGAACTGGAGGCACAGACAAGTGGCTTGACTTGCTTTTGCCCCCAAAGCAAAGCAGTGGCAGAATTCAGACTCAGGCCTGCATCTCTGATCCCACAGGCAGGGTTCTTTCCAGGGCAGCTTGGTGGGAGGTGGGAGCTAGGTGGGTGGAGTGGGCGCTGGGTCCTGAGAACCAGCAGGCCAGAGAGCTTTGGAGTTCGAGTGGCCAAGTTCAGGGAAAGCACAGCTGGGGAGGAGCCAAGGTATTTATTATGCTTGGTCTCCAGCTCCAAACAGAGCTGATGGATGGAGCTGCTCCAGTTCCTATAAACAGCTTGGGCCTCCTCCCCTCCACCCAACCCTGCTCTCAGCCACCACAGCCCCAGTTGCTTCCAGTAAGGTGGGGGAGGGGAGAGAGAGGACCAAGGGAAAAAAGGAGAGGAGGAAAGCATGGGGATGGGGAGGGGAAGATAAGACAGGGTCCCAGAGGCAAGAAGAAACTGGAGGGAACTGGAGGGAGGTGAGAGAAGGTTGTTTCTTTGCCGCACCCCTGGCCACTGCCGCTTCTGGCAGCGCACACCCTGAACCCCCTCGGTCGGTACCCTCTGTGCACCCCGGGCCTGTCTGAGACTCTGTCACCCCATTCTCTGTCTAAGAGCCGGTCGTAATCGAGTTTTTAAGTCTTGGAGAGCAAGGGCCATTTTTTCAGGAAATCTTTTCTGACCTCACCTTCTGCAATGGTGCATGGGCCCTGGGAACGCAGAAAAGACACTGGTAGGACTTCCAGGAGCTCCCTGCCTGGTGGCAGATCAGGCAGATACCCCAATGGCTGTGGCCCAGGGCAGTCCTGGGCTTTGGGCAGCTGGAGGAGGGAAATCAGGGCAGTCTTCCCAGAGGAGGTGATGTGGACAGTGGTTGAAAAAGGAGGAGTTTGGCACGTGGAGGCTAGGTGGGTGAGACATTTCAGGTGGAGGAAGCGGGGAGAGCCTAGTGTTGGAGAGGAAAAGGAGGCAGGGCCGCCTAATGCTGAGACCACTGGCTCTGGAGTGGGGCCCACCTGGGTCTAGTCTCAGTTTTGATACTTTCCAGCTGTGGGAACTTGAGTCTCAGTTTCTCTAAAGTGAAGAAGGTAATAATAGAAATCTCTTCAGAGATGATCAGAACTACAGACAACAGTGTGCATCCAGTGCTCAGGGCCAGGCTTGCCCACAAGTGCTCAGTAGTTGTCAGCTCTGAACACCAGGTGAGAGGTGGCCAGAGACAGATGGGGCTGGAGGGCCTCAGACACCTGCCTCGGTGCTGCCTACAGGACAGTGGCACAGGGAGCAGATAGTAGATCCCGGGCCTGGTGGGGTGTGCCAGCACGGGGGACTGAGAAAGCCAGGAAGCCTTGGGCCATGGGTGCCACCCACCTCCCCTCCCACCTGACCTACAAGCCTGGCACCTTCGGGCCCTGTGCCTCCTGGAATGCAGGAACAGCTCATCAAGTTAAATGAGCCTGGGGACCTGGCATCGTGGGCTGTCTGTGATGAGGGCCTACCCTTTCCCTGGCATTTGCCGGATGCTCTGATGACCTAGTTGGCAGCTATGTCCACATTTGGCTGAAAACAGGAATTTCTGCCTCAGTGGGGGTCTTGACTAGATGAGCAAACACCCCTGTTTGTCAGGAAAAGGGGTCAGGGCCTGATAGGCTCCCAGCTGGATGGGAGGTCGGCAAAGCCCTGGGCTGAGCTCAGCCACTGCTACTGCCTTCCCTTAGGCCTTCATTGGGCACCTACTGTGCATTAGGGTGTTGATTCACATGCTCTCTCACTGCCCAGTGCCATCCATGAAATAGGCATTTAAAATGTTCCTTTGGAGAGTAGGAGCTGGGAGCAGGAGTTGGGAGGTGAGAGGTCACAGACCAGAGAAGAGGCTGGGCCAGAGAAATCTCCAAGATGCTTGGGAGGGGGAGGGGGCATCATTAATCTGGAACTTGGGGAGAGGACATTGGCACCTGCAAAGGGGACAAGTGTCTGTGTGTCAGGCAGCTGAGAAAGGGAGATGGGGTCACACGAAGACAAGCACAGGGGCTGCAAAGTGGGGGGGGGGAGAGCCACTCCATGCTCTCTAGACTCTGCCTCAGAGCCCCTTGCCTGCCCCCTACCCCAAGTGAGGTGGCTCTCGTCCCCTCCCCCAGACCTCACAGCCCACACCCTCACCCTCCAACTCCCTTCCGGGAACCAGGAGTGCTTCTTCTGGACCCTCCTGGGCCTTCTTCCAAGGTCAACCTTGAATTGCAGCCCAGCTGCTCACTCTCAATTCTCCAGCCCCTGGGAGAACTTTAGTTCTCTAGCTTGGGAGGCTTTTGGGTATCAGGGTATCAGGCTGAATGCTCAGGAGGGGCTGGGGCTGGAGATAGAGCTGCGGGCATCGTCAGAGCAATGGGTGGCTATGGCAATGAGGGCCTGGGACAGGAGTCCTGGTAGTCACCATTCTGATGGTTCAAGGCAGATGAGCACACAGCAGAGCCTGAATAGGAGCGGCCTGAGAGGGAGGTGAAAAGCGGGTGTGGGTCCTAGTGCCGGAGAGTGTGCCAAGGGGAGGGCCGGGTGACAGGGAGGACAGGAGTGAGGGCCCCCGACTCCCCACCGCCGCAGCAGAGAGGTCAAGGGGGTAGAGACTGAAAAGTGCACTGGTTTGGGAAAGGACACACTTGGTGACCTTAGCCAGGGCAGTGTGGGGCTCTGAGGAGCTGAAGGTAGCCTAGGTGGGTTGGGAATGGAGGGGAGGGAGGGGAAGCTACTTCACCAAGAAGTTTAAAGATTTTAGTTATTTATTCATTCATTCATTCACTCATTCATTTATTAGAGAGAAGGGGAGGGGAGGGAGAAAGAGTGGGAGAGAAGCATCGAGGTGGCAGAGAAACATCAATCGGTTGCTTCGCGCACATCCCCAACCAGGGACCTGGCCTACAACCCCAGCGTGTGCCCTGACCAGGAATTGAACCGGTGACCTTTCTGTTTGCAGGACAATGCCCAACCCACTGAGGCTCACCAGTCAGGGCACACTTTATCAGGAAGCTTATTCGTGAAGTAGAAGAAGGGGAAAGTGGTTTGAGGGTCTTTCACTCTTTTTAAGATGGGTGTGATTTGAGCACAGCTGAGGTCTAAGAAGAAGCGACTAGAGAGGAAGGGCCGCGGAGAGAGGAATACAGGGAGCACATGAGAGAAGAGGGGTGAAGACTCTGAGGGGGGGACAGAAGGGGCGAGCACAGAGGACTGGGAGTGCCACCGTTTTCTCAGCGGTGGGGTGGGGATGCAAAGGGTTTGTTGAATGGGAAGGGATGTGCCTAGGGCTGAGGGCCCGAGGTCCAGGGCAGAGGTGACCCAGAACTCCAATCTCCCACCTAGAGGTCCCAGCCTGTCTCCCCAGGGCAGCTCCATGGGGTTCAGAGACCACAATGGGAGAAGAGGGCAGGGTTCGATGGTGCCGAATACCCGAAGCAAGGAGGAGGCTGGCAGGCCGCACTGTTTCTCCAAAGTTATTCTTTAATACATTCATGTGGGTTATACAAAGAGCTGGTCCCGAGACCCGGGCTGTGGCCTGGCCCCTGGGAGGTGAGAGCAGCATTGTGTAGTGTTTCCAAAGACGAGGCATGCAGGGGCCCCCACCTGCCCCCACGCCCGCAGAAGAGTGTTTGTGTGCAGCCAGCACCTGTCATCACGGTCCCAACCAGGACTCGATCCCCTGAGCCGCCCCGAGGCCCCCGGGGCCCCAGGTGAGGCCAGGACCCCAAGTTCAAGCCCTGGCTCTGCCATCGACTCCCTGAGTCCTTGACCCTCTCTGGGCCTGTTTTCCTGTCTGTAAAATAGGGCAGAGAGAGCGGAGTTTTCACTGCCTCACACTTTGCCCAGTGCGCGTGGGAGGCGGAGACGACAGCACAGGGTCCCGGCTGATCCCAAGGCCTCCTTTCTCCTGGACAGCCCATGGCTGCATGGGTATGAGGGGTAGGGTGTCAAATCTGGAGGGGTTTTTTACCCATTTTTCTAAGGGAGGAACATCCTTGCATGATCAGGACCAGAAAGAGTGTTTGGAGCCAACGTTATCTTGTGATGTGACAGCCGAGAGAGGAGACCACTCAGGAACCCCCCACACACACCCCTAATGAGGTCTGAATCTTTTTTCCACAAGCTCTGCCACTGACTTGTGCATCTCTGCGCAAGTCCCTTCCTCTTCCTAAGCCTCAGTTTCCCTATCTGTACATTGGGGAGGTGGGACTCAGTGCTCTTAGGCTCTTGGCCATGCTCATTGGACAGTGGGAATGACAGAATGCAAGAGAAAGAAGAATAAAAGGAGAACCCACATCAGTCTGCAAAGAAGGGAATGAGGGAAACTGAGGCAGAGGAGGAGAGGGCCTGTGGCCACCCAGCGTCCCTCTGCCTGCCTGGGCGAGGAGGGAGAGGAGTGGGCAGGGATGGCCAGCACAGGATGCCCCCATCCAGTCCCAGCAGCAGGGGCCACTTCCTGCCACCTGATAGCCTGCAGCCCCCGCCATGGCAAAGCTCAGTCCCTGGAGTTAGGATGATGTGAGTCTGAATCTCAGTGATGGCATTTCTTAGGGAGGGCACCCTGGAGGGAGACTTGGAGCCACTTTTATAAAATGGGAATAAAGACCAACCTCAGACAGTTGTCATAAAGAGACAGCTGCACGCTTGGGTTCGTTACAGCTGCCAAGCCTGGTGCAAAACAGAACCGGAGACCTAAGGCTCTAAGTCCTGTCTCCCCAACCAGGGCGGGGCTGGGATGCAGCAGGGGGTGGGGCTAGGGCAGCATTTGGGCCAGTGTGTGCAAGATGAGGGTGCCAGGTGGGGAAAGAGCCCGTCCAGAGCAGGGGACGGAAGGCCGCAGTGCTGGCCAGAGCCCAGGGCAACAGCCTCTCAACCCGACCTGCTGGAGCCACCACAGCCTGCCTGATAGTGCTGGATCCAAGACATATGCATGTGGCTCCAGTTCTCTTCCAAGTGCAACTTCTTCATGCTCCAGAGAAGCTGAAAGTCATCAGAAGATGTGACATAGTCTGCTTAGAAAGAGCTCAGGCAAATCCTCTTGGTCTTTCCCCTCCCGGGCCCTGGCCTGGCAGGGACAAGCCGCTGCCGAGCTTTGGAGCCCTGGGCTCCACTCTCTGTGTGATCGCCACACAGCTCTGTGACACCCTCCCCACCCAGACTGGGAGATGTTTGAGGACAGGGATGTGTCTCCTTCACCGGCGTCCCCAGTGCCCAGAGCAGGGTGTGGCACAAAGCAGATGTCTGGCAAAGATTTGTTGATTGGATGGGTGAACCTCATTCTTCGTCACTCCCAGTACTGCTCAACTTCCAGCTTCCACAGCTGGACCACATGTGTGGTCTGGGAGGTGGGTCGCCTACCGATGCAGCAGGAGGCAGAGAAAGGAACCCTGGGCTGGGGTTCTGGGACCCTGGCCCACTGTGTGACCTTGGGTCAGACCTCACCCTTTTCTGTGCCTCCTGCTCCCTCACTGAACTGGAAGGGTCTCCCGGCTGAGGGGGTCTGCAGCCTGGCTTCTCTAGGCTTTGTACTGTTGGTTGAACTTCTGCTGGCGGACACAGCAACAGGTGGCCAGCATGATGAGGACAATGGCAGAAACAAGTGCGAAGGTGAGGATGATGATGAGGTTGACATTCTTGAGTCCCCCCTTCTCACAATCCTCAGGACGTACGTGGCTAAGGAATACCTCCTCCTGGGAGCTGAAGCGGCAGATCAGGTCCTGGGTGGCGTCCACATCCACACGGCCTTGGTGCAGCTGGGCCGCCAGCCAGCCATTGCCGCAGCAGCTGAGCGGGTTGCCCTGCAGGTAGAGCCGCCGGAGGCTGGTCTCCAGGCCGCCCATGGCACTGCTCGGCAGCAGGCTGAAGCTGTTGTTCCTCAGGTCTAGCACCTCCAAGGACACTGCCTGCGTCCAGGCCGGCAGGCGGCTCAGGCGGTTCTCGGCAAGGTTGAGCTGTTTGAGGCAGCTGAAGCAGGGCAAGTCTACCTGTAGGACCTCCAGCCCATTTCCCTGCAGGGCCAGGACCTCCAAGGAGGCCTCCAGGCCAGCCAAGGCCCCTGTGGCCACGTCCAGCCCTGGGTTGGAAGACAGATCTAGCTCAGTAAGTGGTGTGTGAAGGAAGGCACCTGCCCAGAGCTTCTCCATCTCGTTGTCCACCAAGTTCAGGACGCGGAGGGAGGAGATGTCAGAGAAGTCCACACAGCCCGAGGGTTCAGGACCACCTACCCCCCCACAGGGGCTGACCCGGTTCCCCTGCAGGTTAAGCCTCTGTAAGCTGGCCAGGCCAGCAAAGGTATATGAGGGCAGGTCCCGCAGGGCATTGCCCTGTAGGAGCAGCGTCCGCAGAGACCCCAGGGCTCTGGTGCCCAGCTCCAGTGTCTCCAGCGCATTGTGGCTGATGTCCAGGAGCATGAGACAGGGCAGGGAGCCTGCACGCCGGGCCTCAAAGGCCCGTAAGCAGTTCCAGCTGAGGTTCAAGAAGCGCAGGGAGGTCAGGTGATCAAGAAATCCCTCGGGGACAAGCTCAATCTCATTGTAGCTCAAATCCAGATTCAGGAGCTGGGAGAGGGAGTGGGTGCTGGCATTCTGGCTGGGGTTTGAGAGGGGCAAGGGTGCCCAGCCCTCAGAAGGTGCATGGATGGCCTCACTGCCCTGTGGTGGACCCGCAGGGAGCCAGATGAGGTTGTTGGAGAGGTTCAGGTAGATAAGTCTCGGGAGTGCAGTTAAGTCAGGGAGATGGAGCAGTTTGTTTTCCCGCAGGTCCAGCCAGGTGAGCTGGTACCCAGCCTGGGGCTCTGGGGCCATCTGAAAGGCCTCTATACTATTGCAGCTCAGGTCTAACACCCGCAGCTGCTGGAGGCTGAAGTCAGAGATGCAGGTGAGGGAGTTCCTGGAAAGGTTGAGGTGGGTCAGGCGGGGTATAGCCTCGAAAGCACCATCCTCGATGTCCATCAGCACATTGCTATGTAAGTCCAGCCACTCGAGTGCAGGCGTGCCCCAGAAGGTCTGGCGGGCCAGGCGGGTCAGGCTATTCTCTGCCAGTGTGAGGGTGTGCAGGGCTGGAGCCTCCCCCAGCAGCTGCTCCACTAGGCCACTGTACAGGCTGTTCCCAGACAGGTCCAGGGACTTCACATGCAGCAGGGGGCCCAGACCACCCGTGCTCAGTGCCAGGTGGTTGTGGGCCAGGTTGAGGTGCTCCAGGTGGGACAGAGCCTGGAAGACACCTGGCTGGAGGAAGCTGATCTCGTTGGAGCTCAAGTCCAGGTGACGAAGCGCTGTGTAGTAGCCCAGGGGCAAGGTCAGGATGCTCCGAAGCTGGTTTCCAGACAGGTCAAGGGCCTCAATGTCCCGTGGGAGCACCGAGGGGACCTGGAGTAGCCCAAGGCGCTGGCACAAGACTTCCTTGTTCACCTGGGGAGGGGGAGGCAGGGAGAGCCGTAGGCGTTAGTGGTGGCAGTAAGAGCTGAGTCAGACACGTGCCTCTGGGAAGGATGGCTTGACCCCCTATTCCTGCCCCTGTCTCTGGCACCCCGTGCAGCTCAGGCATCGGGGATAGACCCAAGGAAGTTTTGATGGGTGGACAGACAGAGAGGTGATAGTTAAAAGGACAAATGAACAAACAAAACCCTGTGCTGATTATTATTCCATTTTTCATTGAGATTGACCCAGAGCCAGTGAGGAACAGAGCCGAGCTGGGACCCGAGCCTCCTGGTTGCACATCCTGAGTTCCCGCTATGGGCCCAGGCAGTTACATTTACCCAGCTGGTGTCACACTACCTTAACCCACTCAGGAGATATGTTTCCAAAAGGGAAAAGCTCAGTTTGCCCTCTTGTCATCCGTTTTGGCTTCTCACCTGCAGATCTCATTCAAGCCCTTGTTCCATGGGGCACAGCCCTGGGTTCTGAGCCTGCTTCCTCAGGGACACTCCCCAGGAGTTTTCTCCTTTATGCTGCTGCTACCCACCCCCACCCCTCCCAGCAGGTTCACTTCCCATGGACCAGTCCATATCTGCCCCTGGAGATGGGGTCAGGGTAAGGGGCAGGGGAGAAGATGGCCAGGGTCCCAACCCATATTCTTAATGACAAGGCTGTGATTTTGCTGTGTGAGCCTCATCGAGTCACATTATCACTCTAGTTTCTTATCC
Organism: Macrotus californicus; assembly: GCA_007922815.1. Taxonomy (NCBI): domain Eukaryota; kingdom Metazoa; phylum Chordata; class Mammalia; order Chiroptera; family Phyllostomidae; genus Macrotus; species Macrotus californicus. The sequence continues at coordinate 10,518 of VMDR010001918.1, forward strand.
AGAACATAACTCATCCTTCCCCAGCACCTACTCTCACTGGATCTTCACAACAGCCTGCCCATTAATATGGTCACACCCATTTTAGAAACCCAAGCTCAGAGAGGGTAGGGAGGGGGGGGTTCTAACAGCACCCAGCTGGTGAGGAACAGACCTGGGTTTTGAACCCAGGTCTCTTAATAACCAAATGCCCCACTTTTGTGCTTCTATCCCATGTGCCTCCTGCAGCCAGAATTCTTTCCATGTAAATGCAGCCTTCGTCTTGCCTTTTCTAGCATACCAGAAACCCCAGCCTTTCTCAGCTGGTCTGGCTTCTACCGCCACCCAGCTCGGGCCCACTCCTCCCCCCGCCCCTGTCTGCACTGACCCCTTCTGACCAACCCACCAATCAAATGCCTGGCAATTGCTCAAAAATTCCACTCTGACAGTGCAGTCCTCTGCTTAAATCCCTCCAGGACAAACCCCAGGACTCTCTGCAGGGTTCAAAGCTGCTTGGGGCCTCTGACGAACTGTTCTCTCTCCTCCTAACCCACTCTGGCCCAGCCCACACACAGTGACCATAGCTGATCACTGCCCAATGTGCCCTCCCAGCCCCACCTCTGGGCCTCCTCCTTGCTGTTCCCTGTGCTGGTTATGCCCCTCCCAACCAGAAATGCATGGTGAACTCTGCATGCTGAGTTCCAGGGGTCTCCTCTACCAGGAAGCTTTCCCTGACTACAGGCCAGGTTGGGGCTTCCTCTGGATTCTCACAGCCTCTGTGCTTCCTCTCTTATAGCTTTGGCCCCTGCGTTGTGGCTATCTGTGTGGGGACCTCTGACAGTGAGCTCAGAGCAATTGGGGACAGTGTGACTGATATGGATGCCTCGGACCTGGCCCACAGAATGTGCTCCGAAAACTTTTTTAATGAATGAAAGAGTCATAGACATCATCAGCTTAGTAAAGGTCTGAGGGATTGACTCAATCATCTTTCTAAAAGGCATGATCCATATATTCAGACTAAAATTAAAGACTGTTAGAGCAAAGCGGGTCCAGCTCACCCAGTTCCCAGATGGGGAGAGCGAGTTTAAGGATGGCAGGAGATTACAGTGAGTCAGTGGCTAAGCCAGCAAGGCAGGAACACGAGCCTAGGGGTTCCCTTCCTGGCCCAGCTGTCAGCTTCCCCTGAGATGCCCAAAGTGAGGTTGGGGAGGAATGGATTGCCCTCCATCAGGCATCTGTGTGCCTCTTCCTACTCCGTGCAGCGCAATGATGAGCCTACTCAGAGGCCCAGGACACCCCTGCAGTTAAGCATCCACGTAAACAGAAACCTACCCCAGCCCTCTTGGCAGTCCTGCCTAGCTCCTTGCCCCTTCCTCCCTCACAACCTCTCAGCCAGCTGGGGCCACCAGGCATGGCCTCCTCATCCTGTCCTCGCTCCCAGACCATCCTGATAAAGAAGGAACAGCAAAAGGAACACAAACACAATGACTATCTCTAACTGGAGCGCTGGCTGTGAGTCAGGCTTGTGCTGACGTATAGATCCTTGCCTCGTTTAATCTTCTAAGGCATATTTACCCCAATGTACCCCCTAAGGACATGAAGCTTGGTGGGGGTGGCTGCCCCAAATCAGATAGTCAGAGGCTCAAAACTACCATTGCGAGTTCCTTTTCCTATTGGTGCCCACAGAATTCTGACCACGGGCCCTCAGCTGGTTGAGCACCCAGGCTGAGTCCTTCAGCAAAGTAAATAGCACCAGCCAGCAACTCCTGGGCATTTACTCTGTGTGTGTGGCGGGGCGGGGGGCATTGTCCTGTGCATCACATGCTATCCTACAGGCAAGCCCACATCCTGTTTCACCTCTGGATACTCAAAGGCTCTCTGGGCCACCAGCCCCTGAGAGTTGAGTCAGGGTACAAAGCTAGCCAAGCCCACAGCCTAAGACTTGCCTTCTGGAAACCCCAGTGCCCAGGACCTCAGAGGCCCAGAGGAGGCTGCCAGTGGGCAGTGCTGCCCTGGGCCGTCCAGCTCTCCAGGTCAGTCCAGCAAGGAGCTTGCAGGCCAGGGTGGCTCTCAGCTCTGCGTTGCCAGGGCCCCACCCCTGCCTGAGCCCAGAGCCCCAGCATGACTGACGAGCTTGGGAAGGAGGCTTGGGAAAACAAGCCCTTCACCCAGTTCAGAGCTTCCCTGGACAACCCTCTGCCCACTCTCTCTGGGATGCTAGGATGCCACTGCCCAGCTTTTTTTTTTCTTTTTTAGAGGGAAATGGACTTGCCACCCAACTCCATTTTACAGCCTGTGCAGGGAAGGGAAACAGGGCAGTAAGGGTCACGGGCAGCGAATAGTGTCAGCTCTGGAGAGCTGGGTTCAAATCTGCTCTGTTCCTTCCTGTCTGGAGAAACTGGTGGGCCACATCTCTTCCTCAGCCTTGGTCTCCTCGGCTGAAAAGAGGAGTTCCGGGCAGAAGCAGAGGAGAGAAAGCCCTCAACAGGGTGCAGACATCTTCCAAGCCCTCAGCTTGTGGCAATTTTGGATTTTTACCCTTTAAAGAAAATCACAATTCCTTCTATGGTGGTCCAGGAAGTACTTTTATCTCACTTTTCCCCAATCCAAAGCTCACCCAGTTCCCCTTCCTGTTGGGTGGCCCAGGCCTCTCACTTTGCTGAGCCTACCTCCCCAGGTAGAGTGTGGGGCTGCATTTGGTGACACCTGAGGCCTTCTCTGCCTGTTATTCTGGGTCCTGGGAATCCCAAAAGGGCTCTGAAGGGCAGGAAGTGAGGTGAGAGGAGCAGGACACTGAACCCCAGGGAAGGGCCGGGGTCCTGGCTGCTAGCACATCCAGCCTCCTGAAGCAGCCACCCATTCTGTGTCAGAAGCTTCCAGTCCCAGGTCCAAGTGCAGCTGCCAGAGGAGCTGTCCCCGCCCCAGCACAAACTCCTGCCTTTACCTCGGTGACTGCCCAGCCTCAAAAGTGGACCTAGGTGCTCCCTTTTTCCTGTGCCCCACGGGGTGATCGTAACTTCAGGGCTAGTCTCCCTGGCTTTGGGCAGGAAAAAGGAGCAAAGTGAGTCAAACCTGGTCCCTGCCCTCAAGAAGTTCCTGGTCTAACAGGTGAGACCGCCTGGGGCCCATTTGTCAAATGCACTGTGAGCCCGACATGGAGATGGAGGAGAGTCTGGGGCTGTGGGAGCCCAGCAAAGGGAGCAAAGTGAACCAGGTCAGCCTGAGATCAGAAGGGACTTCCTGAAGGAGGCAGCATTTGACCTGGGAGGTAATGAGGGAGAGACTTTCCAGCAGGGATGTGGCATATGGGCCCAAGTCAAGGAGCCCAGTTGGGAAAGGGGACTTGTCCCCAGGAGGGACCCAATCCAGAAGAGCCCTTTCCAGTTGGCCACCCTAAATTCTGCATCACCCAACTAGACCCACTGCCCTGTGAGAGCAGTTTGGAGGAATAGAATCCAATATTGGCCCCTCTGGTCCTAGGTGAATGACCTTGGGCAAGTCACCTAACCTCTGTAAGCCTTAGCTTCCAACTCTGTAAAATGGGAATAATGGTACTTGCCTGGCAAGATTAATAGTAAATAAGGTATTTAAACATTCTAGCAGGTGCTAATCAAATGCAAGGTTTAAGTGCATTCCCTTTTCTCTTCTGACTCCTCTAACTTCTGGTTTCTGGGGCTGGGATGGTAGAACCCTCTAGGAGTGGGGGGTGGAGCTTACCCTGCCTGGGCAGGGCTTCTTACCGTCTCACAGGGCACCTTGTCTCCAGGTGGGGAGGTAGCCAGGCCCAGGGTCAGCCCCAGAGTCAGCACGGCCAGGAGCAGCAGGATCTGGTGGCTCATGGCTCTGCATAGGGCAGGGAGGAATGGGGAATACTGTGAAACCTCAGGCTCCTTCCCACTCCCAGGCCCCCCATCCTGCCTGTGCCTGAGCTCAGGAACCGAGGACCACAGCTGCATTTGAAAGTAAGGTGCAGTGAATGCGGCACCTTGTGAAGGGGGCGGGAGAGCCCCATCACAAAGGGCCCTCCAATGCCAAGCCAAGGAGCTAGTTAGGAGTTAGGCCTTTTCCCCCAGCAAGAGTTTTTGGTGTTGTTGGGGTTTTTTTTAAAGATTTTATTTATTTATCTTTGGAGAGAAGGGAAGGGAAGGAGAAACAGAGGGAGAGAAACATCAATGTGTGGTTGCCTCTTATGCGCCCCAAATGGGGACCTGGCCTGCAACCCGGCACGTGCCCTGACTGGGAATCGAACCAGGGACCCTTTGATTCACAGGCCAGCACTCAACCACTGATAAGCAGTGGGTGACATGGTCAGATTGGGGTTTCTGAAGACCCCACCTGGGGGAAGACATCTGGAGGGAGTCAGCAGGAGGCAGAGGGGCCCTGCAGGCTGCCCTGGGCCAACCTCAGGACAGAGGTCAGGTGAGTGGGGAGCTGGGCCTCCAACTCCATTTCTACCCAGGCCACAAGCAGGTCACCCCATCCTAGCTCCTTAGACCCCAAAAAGAATTCCTCAGCCCCTCTCCTGCCCTGGACTTTTATTTTGCCTATTTTCTTTTGATTTTCTGATTCTCAAGCCCCTGCCATTGTTTGAAGCCTGAGCCCAGAGCCCTGACAGGAAGCCCCACTGGGAGCTCTGCCCTGCCCCCCGCACTGTGGCTGTGCACTTCCCTGGGAGCTGGCTGCCAGGCCCTTTACTTTCACTGAAGCCACCGCCAGTGCCAGGGCAGGGGGACACTCAGGCCTGCTGGACCAGCCCTTGCCTCTGTGAGCAGTCAGGGTAAGGCTGAAGGGGAGCATGGAGACCCTCAGCGGGGTGGAATCCCAGGGCTGCTAGGGTCTCACTCACTAAAGACCTGGGTCAAGTGCTCGGAATGCACAGATGAATCTATCAATTTCTTTCATTCATTCATTCATTCATTCATTCACACTTTTACTGAATGCCTCCTCACATCAGGCTCTGTGCTGGGAGCTGGGGACACAAATAAGTGCACAGAAGTGACCATAGCACCTACAGAGCATTGAGAAGGAGGGACACATAAAGCCCTCCAGGAGCCCTGGACTCAGTATTACTTATATCCAACTGTCCCCGCTCCTCCACTTACCTGCTCTGTGACCGTATGCAAATCACTTTACCTCTCTGAGCCTCAGTTTCCTTTTCTGAGGTTAATGCTGACTTCAACAAGTTTTGTTGAGGATCAAATGAGATACATGCTATGAAAGTGCCACCTAGAGAGCCTGTATTATGCGCTAGGCACTTTCCTCCACCCCCCACATGTATTATTAGCTCATTTAATCCTCACAGTAATTCAGTGATGTGGCCCCATGATTACCATTCCCATTTTATAGACAAGCAAACCGAGACTCAGAGAGACTAAGAAACACATCCAAGGTCTCACGGCCCACAAGTCTGGCTGCTGGGTCTGTGCCCTTAACCTCTACCATAAGGTCTCCCACAGATGCTTAATGAATGAGTGCTGAATGGTGACTCAGAAAAAGAGGTACCTATAGGACCTTTGAGAGCTGGGTCTTTCTGCTGGAACCTACCAGTGTTTCCATAAGGAATTTTAAGTCCGGGTGGCTGCCCTGGGGTCCTTTTGTGTTCAGACAGTGGTCTTTAAGCGGGGCCCTGGGCTCCCCTGCCGTGGCCCGGCCCCCGCCCCCGCAGCCGCTCTGCTCACCTGCACTACAGGTCAGACTCTCACCGGAAATTCTGTTCTGCTGTTTAAAAAGCAGAACATCGCCCCCTCTGAAGGCTAGTGAACTCAGAGCTGAGTGGAAACCCCTCGGTGGGGCCTTCAAGGCCCTGGGGAGTGTGCCGTGCCCTACCAGCTCTTCTCCCCAGCTTCGGTCTTCACCTTCCCCTCTCCCACTCCAGGTTCTGGAAGGCTTCTGCCTCCTTCAGTCCTCAGGCCCCTTACATGGCCCCAGACCTTCACTTCCTCCCTTCTCCTGTGCTGACTGCCTCCACATCCTTTGGGTCTCTGCTAAAACGCCCCCTCCTCCAAGAAGCTTTCCCTGGTTCCCCAAGTCTGGGTTAGGTATTGGCTCTTCCTCCAGGTTCCACAGCCCCCGGGCTTCCAGTGAGCACAGCACCAGCCCAGCACTCTATGATTTACCCCGTGGAAGTGCCCCTAGGGCAGAAGGGGCTCGCTCTCCTCGGGGGCCCAACTCCAACCACTGGGCAGGCTGGGGAGACACTGAGAATTGACATGAGGAGTCTTGGTGACACAGTGATACTGGTGAGAGCAGTTGCTCTCCTTAACTCTCCCTTCACCTCCCTGTCACACTCCTTTTCCATCAGTGGGTTCTGCCTGTTCTCCCTGAAAAGCAACCCCCAGATCTGCCCACCTCCCTCCTCCATCGTTGCCACAGACAGACACGCCACCGTGACCCTGGGCCCAACCACAGCAACACCCTGCTCCCACCCCGACGCTTGGCAGTCTGTTCGACACAAAGCTGCCAGCGAGGCATTGTCAAATCAGAGATCCAATGGTGAATCCCACTGCTTACAAACCTCCCGTGTAATCCAGGCTTACGCTTCTCCTCTCTGACTCCGTCTCGCATTCGCCCTTCCCTCACCAAGTGCTAGCATCGGCCATTCTTCTCGCTATTCCTCAAACACAGCAAGTGAGTTCCTGCCTCAGAGCCTCTGCCCTGCGGCTTCCTCCACCTGGAATGCTCCTCCCTAGACCTGCACAGGCGTTATAGCTTTGGTTGCATTGATCATTTCCTGATAATCAATTTTTTATTCTATGAGAACAGGGGTCTATGAAGTGGCGCTCACCACAGGCCTAACGAACAAACGGCAGAGCGAGGGGTAGAGCTCAAGTGAAATGGGCTGAGGGTGTGAGGACAAGGAAGGGCCTGCACTGGCAGAACCTGAGGGCATTGCTGCGCAAAAGGGCCCTCATTTTCCCCTCCTCTGCTGCCAAATCCCCCCCACCCCCACGGTGGCATCAGAGCATCCGGCAGTGACTGTCCCTGCACCAGTGGGACTCTGCGCTGGCATTTGACAGAAGGGGCCCCTCAGCGTTGGGCATCCACCAGCAGTGCCCAAAACAAAGTGTATAGAATTTGAGGGCAACTCACTCTCAAGAGGGAGGACTGGGGTCTCTTGGACCCAGGCTCACAGCCAGACTCTACTGCTCCCCAGCCTGTTCTCTGGGGCAAGTCCCTTAACCCTTCAGTGCCTCAGTGTCCCATCGGTAGGGCAAGTAGCCTCGTTCCCGTTCTGCCGCCGGCTACCCCAGCCATTGTGATGATCAAGCTGTGAATGCCTGGGAAGGTGCCCTGGACATGCATTGTCTTTTTCCCTGGGAACACGCATTGTTCACAGGGCTGAACAGCCAGGCGAGGTATGCTGAGAATGGAGGCCTCGGGCCTGCAGATAAGAGGCCTAGGCAAAAGGAGGCAAGAGATAGGACTCTGACTGGGAGAAGAATTGTCAAACAATATCTGTGTGTGGGTGAGAGAGGGGGGGGACAGAAAGAGACAGAGACAGACAGAGACAGAGAGGCAGAGGAAATGAGGTGGGGCGATGCCTATCATTAATAAGCCCATCCATACTATGTAAGGATGTCAGACACTCTTCTAAGTACCTGGCCTATATTATCTCACTTAGTTCTCACAACGAGCCAATAAAGTAGTTACTATAATTTCCATTTTACAGATGAGAAAAACTGAGGCTTAGAAAGAGGAAATGACTTACCCTGCACTTACCCGGCTCCTAAGTGTTTGGGGATCTAGCCCAGGTCCACACAACCCAGATGCTCTTTTCTCTAGCAGGGGCTGAGCTGCCTGCCCCTTTCGGAACTGTCCTCAGTTTGCCCGTGAGCAAAACGAGGCTCAGAGAGGTGACTTACCCAAAGCCACACAGTCAGTACATAGAGTCAGCATCAGAATGCAGTTTGCCTCCAAAGCAAATGCTCCCACAGCACCAGGCCAAGACCTCCCCTCTAACCCTCTCTGATGACAGCCCCACCCAATGTCCACCAGTTGACAGACTCACAGTACTGGGTTTGGGGTGCTTTGCCCTTCCTCTCGGCCAGGATCACTGGCGGAGTGGGGCCCTGGGAGAGCCGCTGTGGATGTCCCTACGCTGCAGTGAATCACTAAGGGCAGACGTGTGCATCCCATGGGGGAATTAGACCTTAACCCAAAGGAATGTGGCTGTGATGGTGGAATTTCAGGCAGCCCGGGGGCGGAGGCTGGTGGAGGGGTCCCTCACATCTTACCACCCATGAAGAAGGCTGGCTTCGGAGCCCCTTGGAGAGAGATGGGGGGGCCCCCACCAGGTGGGCAAGCTGTCTGGTGGGGTGGGATGGAAAGCCCCACACCCAGCCCAGTCAAAGGAGGGTCAGAAATCTGTATTCAAATCCTGGTTTGCCTTGACTATTTCTGTGTTCCCACCAAGTGCTGGCCTTTCTGCCCTTATTTTCCCATCTGTCAAATGGGAACGCCAGTCCATTTCTTTCGTGGGAAAAATCAGTTGGGACAGGAGCCTGGGAGACCTCTGGGGCACCAGGAGGGTCAACCCTGGGTCCACTTGCGAGGTGGGGGCGACGGTGGGAGGGGGGGTATAGGCGTCCTAATGGACTGGTCCCAGCCCACCTCCACGCCTTCTGCTCTGGAGGGGCGCGGGACAGCCGGTTCCCTGGAGGGCTGGCTGGCCTCGCTGCTGGGCGGCTCCTACCTGGCTCAGCGCGGCCGCCGCTCCTCTCCCGGGCAGCCACCGCACATTTTGCGCAAATATGCCCCACGGTCCCACCCCGCGCCAGACCCCGGGGTCACGGCCCGAGGAGGCGCACGGTCGCTCCACTGCCCCACGGGAGCCTGACCCGCGAGAGGGCTGCTCGAGCTCCAATTTAAATACCTCTCCTGCCCCACCACGCCCCCCCTCGGCCAAGCCGCGGGGTCCTAGCGCCCGGCCGACGCTCCCCAGCAGGACTCGGTCTATCCGGAATCCACGGGGGAGCGAAGCATCTGCTTTACGCTGAAACATCGGCCGGGAAGGGGCGAGTTGTAGTGGGCGGGATGAAAGGGCTGGAGGGCGATGGGTTGCTGAGGAAGCCCAGTGGGAGGAAGGCCGGGCCCCGGGCCGCTGCACGTGCAGTTCGCGGCCCCGCGGAGTCCGGAGGGGCGGGCGGCTCTAGGAGCCGCAGGTCCGCAGAGGAAATCCGGCCTGGCCCCGATTTTCCCGCTGCTGGCGCCGCCGCACTTAGAATGGTGGTGTTGGGGCGGGCGCAGGGAGCGGGGGGTGCGTTGCGCAAACAGGAGAAGTGACCGCGGGTTTGAACGCGGAAGGAAATGGCCCTTCACTGGCCCTGGGACGGCCACCGAGGGGGTTCCCCACAACGCGGCAGTCTCCTCCGGACAGTCCAAGCAAGTCACTTCCCCTCTGGATGTGCTCTGATACCCAGACCTGTCACCGACCCTTCAGCAGCACTGTGAAATGGTACCATCAAGTTTCCAGATTGCAGACTGAAACTGACAGCGAATTTAATAAAAACCAAGGGTCTGTGATTAGTAAGATCCCCTATTTATACTTGGGGATAATGAGTCTCAGAAAACTTAAATGGCATATTCAAAGTCATACAGTTCATAAGAGGCAGGGATTTGAGCCTAATTTGTTCCTAAAGCTAATTCCAGGCCATCTGAGTGCCCCTTTCCAGGCCCCATTTTGATCGGCTTGTTTTAAAGTACTGTGCAAAGTAGCGTGGTGGCACTACTGTCACTCACATCAGGGAATGAAGCACGTCTTCCCCAAAGCCACCCTCTCTTCTAGATGCCTTGACCCCACCAAATCACAGGCGCCAAGCCCTGCGGGCTGCGGGCTGGAGGGTGGGGTGCCTGGGGGAAGAGGGTCACAGCTGTCCTTGGAGTCCTGCTTCTCAGGGCAGAAGGGAATTCTTCTGCCTGTTTCCCTTCCCTGATGGAGTGGCACGGGGTGCCCCATTCTACAGATGAGAAAGTGGCAGCCCTCAGCTTGTGGTAAATCCAAGTAAAGCTGGGCTTAGAAGCTGGAATCCCTGCATGCTAGATGGCTGCTGTCTTTCCTTCCTCCCATCTAGCGCTCTGTGGGGATGGGCCTGGGCAGAGGGGCCCGGCCCAGAGAAGACAAGCTATGATAGCAGGTGGCCCAGGGCCTACCCCGGCCTCACAGGAGGAGATCAGGGAAAAGCTTCCCCAAGGAGAGGCCTAAGCTGCAGTGAAGACATGGGTAGGGAAGGTTGCCAGATGTGGACAGAGCGTCCAGACCTCTGCTTCCCTCCCAGCCTCCTGCGGCCTAAGATCTATGCTCATGGAGGCCCCAGCTGGTCATCCCAACTTCCTCTCTGAGCTCTAGTGCTCACCTGGTCAAATGGAGCCTCAGTTTCCTGTCTGTAAAGTGAGGATGGTAGTAGCTACTTCTCAAGGTTGGTGTCAGAACTAAGTGTAGTGGACCCAGCCTGGGGCCTGCATCCAGTGGCTGTTATGTAACTTCTCACTGTGTTTGGTGGTAACTAGTGATAACCTCTGCTATACCCTGCAGGCTTCCTTTTCCAGTTCCTTATCCAAGAGGCCAATGTCCAGGAAGTGATTGCCAGCAGCCCTCCGGCATGGGCAGAGCATGACTAAGTTGGATTCGGGCAGTTCCCAGCTCTCCCATCCAACCTGATCCCCCTAGGCCAGCGGATCACTGCCTCACCCTTTCCTGAGCTGTTGCCAAGCAGCAAAGGCTGGACAGGCACACAGCACTTGCTGGGACTGGAGTAGGCAGGGCTGGGGCCACGGCAGGCTGGGGTGGGTGGCCCGCCTCCCCACACACCCCTAAAAGCTACGAGTTGCGGTTAGTTAGTTCATGGGGTTCCACCTCACTCAGTGCCTGCCCAGATGGGGCTCCCCAAGAGTTAGACACAGTTGGGCAACCACGTGTACTCACCTGCTGCAGCTGCCTCTTGGGACCGGGGGGTGGGGGGTGGAGGGCGGCTAAAAGCTGGGGACCCCACGTGCTCAGCACCCTTCCCTTCATCTCTTTCCTTCTGCAGCGGTCATGTGGCTGTGTGACATTTTGCAGGTTGCCTGATCTTTCTGACCTCAATTTGCGGCTCTGCAAAGGAGCGCTAATAATAGCACCCGAGGTCCTGGCTTGCTGTGAACATAAAATGCAACAACGTGTATAAAGTAGCCGGTTTAGGGTTGGCCCATGGTCCTTGCTCGGTAACCATGATCCTTTCCCTGGTGGGTCCCGGAGAACGGCTGAAAACACATGCCCAGAGCTTAACTTCGTGGAGCTCCCAGTCCAGATGGGAGGCAGAGGAGGGCAGAGGATGACTGAGGCCTCAAAGGCCAAGTTCGGCTGTCTGAGCTTGATCTGAAGGAGGAGAAGGAGCTGGAAGTGAGTAGGGTGAGATTTGTCTGGTAACCACGGAAAGGCAGCTTTCTTTAAACGCACCAACGCCAGCTTTCTATTCAATGCTGCTTACTTAGCACCCGCTCACACACCTCCAGAAATGGGGAGTTCTCCTGGACGCCCATCAGTGGGCAGCGCACTGTGCTGGTATTTTTGTGGATCTGCTCCCAGTCCCACATGCATCTGTCAGTGGCAACAGGAGACTTGTCTTTTCCCGTGTCCTGAAGAGTACCATCCCGAGGTGAGAAAACCCTTTCAGGCACCAAGTCCTTATCTGCTCAAGGCTCCCTGGGGGGATTTCACCTCAGGCAAGAGTAAACCCCAAGGGCCCCAAGTAGGAGCTGATGACCCAGGAAGGTAACAATGTGCATATCCTGTGTGACCTTGGACAAGCTGCTACCTGTAGAGCTGGAGCGAAAAGGATTGCTGCACCTTGGGCCCCCAATCTAGTCTCCACTACTCACTGCTGAATAACCACTGCGGGCCAGTCCTTCATCTCCTGTGACAAATTAGGATAAAGACAACCACAGCCAGCCTTCCGGTTGGGTGCCTTCATTCTCAGCTACTCCTAAGACACTGAGGCTCAGTGAAGCTAAGGTGCCTGGCCCAAGTCACGTAGCTTTGGAACCAGGAGTTGAACCCAGGTCTCCAGACGCCCAACCCAGATCTCAGTGCAAGGATGTGACTGTCCTTGCTCTTTGCCCCTGCCCAGCACCTCTGTGGGCCCCTGGGAGTCAGGAAGTTCCCACATCAGCCCCTACTGGGGCCTTGCCTTTTGGGGCAGAACCCTGGGTTCCCCAGTGCTTCTGCCCACCCTCTCTTGCTCCCTGGGGAAATGAGGCTCAGACCTACCAGCTAGGGTCCACCTCCTGGAGGGGCAATAGGAAAGGAGAGCACATGTCACAGGGTGTCACCATCTGTGGGGAGTCTGTGGGCTAGAAGCCAACACTGGGCTCTTGGGAAACAAAGGGCCAGGTGGAGTAGCCCTCACTCCGGAGAAGAGCCAAAGTGTTAATGGGGATAATAAGGGCTTGCAGACCTGGTCCTGGTGCCAGATACTTTACCTGAACTGATGAGGAGAGGACTCGAATTGCCTGTCTTTTATAGAAGAGGGACTGAAGCTCGGAGGGATTCTGTGACTTGTCCATAGTCACACAGCTCCAAGGTCCTCAGGCAGCATGGCCAGCAACTGGCTTGGCTGGTTTTCTGTTCCCACTGGGGCGCATATCACCCCTTGCGGTGGCACTTGGAGCGACCAGCTCGGGGCAAGCAGGTGCTGGTGAGGCCCTGTGGCCCCCAGCTGCCACACCAGGGGCTTCCGGCCCTGCGTCCTGTTAGGGAGAACTGACACCCAGGAGTCTGGGGGCTCCCCACGGCCCCAGGGGAGCGAGGGGCTGTTAGGTGAGGAAATTCGAGACTGGGTGAAGCAGGCTGGGCGGGATCAGAAGCGTGTCCACTGCTCGGCTCTGCCGAGTCACGGGCCGTGAAACCACAGCTTGAGAGGAGCCACCCAGGCCTGCTGGGAGCTTTGAGCCACACAGCATTCTCCTCCATTTTAACCATTTGAAGGTTAAACCCACCGTACCATTTTCATGATGATTCGGGGTTATTGCTGTGGGCTTTGGCTGTGGCCCATGGTGTCACAAAGTGACATCTTCACATTAGCAACGACAGCCAAGAGCCAGGCCCAGGGTGAGACAGCAGCAGACACTGAGCGCCTCTGAAGGCCCCACAACAAGAGGAAGGCCCGCCACGAGGGGGCTGGACCGCCTCACACGCGTCGTTTTCCCAGCAGTCTCAGCTTCTCATCTGTAAAGCTGGGCGGTCGTTCTGCCACTTCAAGGGCATGGGGGTTGGGATGATGACGCTGTAGACATCTGAATGGAGTAGGGGTCGGGTCAGTATAATTATTGATATTGCCTTCCTCATGTGGAAGTCGGTGGTTAGCTGAAGGGACCTCAGTTGGCTGATGGAGCACCCAGTGATGGAAGACAAGACTGAGAGGGAGCTGAGTTGGAGGGCCTCTGTCACTGCAGGCTCAGTGGTCCCTGAGCAGAGGTGGCCCTGGGCTCCTTGCAGGGGATGGCTGTAGCCCAGATAGGGCATCGCAAGGTTGGGGTACCTTGCCTCCAGAGGTTCCCTGGAGGTCCCTTCCCAACTTCAGATTCTTTGCTCTGCTGAGCTCCCAGAGGACTGTGAGCTCCTGTCCTCATCTGGGGGGCCAAAGCCCCGAGGGCTGGCAGAGCCTCCAGAAGCCAATTCAGATAACGGTCACCTCTTGGAGCGTCAGAGAATCCCCTCCCCCACCCTCCTTCTCTCACTTGCCTCACACAGGGCATTCCCAGTTCACGCAGTAAGCCCCTTGGGGTTCTAGCCCAGGTCCTCTCTAACTTTGGAGAGCATCAGAATCTCCCAGGCTGCTGCAGCACACTGCCAGGAGTTGTATTTTCCTCCCTCTTGGGTGGGGTGAGGAGGGCAGAGCCAGTGGAGACAAGCAGACCAGGTTTCTGTGAGGGACCTGGTTCAGTTCCCATCCTCGCTGTGCTGCTTGCTGCTGTGTGACTTTGAGTTGGTGGTCTTACCTCTCTGAACCTATTCTGTCTCTGGAAAGCAGAGCAATGATGGATGACTAGGGCTGCTTCCTGTGTCGAGTGCTCGCCCTTCCATGGCACTCCCCCGTCGGTGGCGTGGCTGTGATTCCTGGCCGGGTTATTGTTCGCCTGTCTTTGGCAGCAGCCCCGTCTTCTTCATGCTGGCTTAGCTCAGGGAGGGGATAGAGTGGTTTGTGCGGGGGCGGGGGGCTGTCACTGTCTTTCAGGGGCAGTGAGAGTAGGCAGCGTTTCCGTTCTGCTGGGGGACCATGGGGCCCCCGAGGATGGACGAGGGGACGGAGTCCTGGGCACACCCAGCTCTCACTGGGGCCATCCTCTTTAGCACAGGCCACTGTGACCTAGTGTCCTACTCACATTGCCTTCCTCCTGACCATAGGGCCTTTCTAGAATATGCCAAATCCTGGCCTCTGGGGGGAATCTGAGGCTTAAGTAGGGCAGGAATTAGCTCAGGTCACACATCCAGGACACATCGAAGTGGGAACTGCGGCTCTGCCCTTCTCTGCTGTGTCAGGCGGACACACCTCCCCCCGTGACATCCCTGCGCACACACCTCACCCCCCGTGGACACAGCACACTTACAAAAGCGTACTCCCCCAGCACACACTCTCACATGCCCTCTGTATGAACCCTCAGACAGCACAGGCCACACGGGCACAATTCGTGAAAACAATAAGCAAGCTTCAACCTCACACGAAAACGTCACGCACACGCACGCACTAGCCACAAACATTTCAAACATTTCAGAGACACCCTCCAAAGCCACCATACACAGACGTACACACCCTCACAAGTTCAGTTCCCATGCACCCAGCATGCATGACGCACACAAGCACGCACATTGAACATACATGACGTGTGCACCAAACACCACAGTCACACACACCGCATGCATTGCCAACAAACACACACCACATCCTGTACATGCAGTGAAGACTTAACACCCAGGCTCCCAAAGCCAGTGCACACGCATCAGACACAGCACAGATCAGCACGCCTTCCGTGGATGTGGACATGCACAGACACATGTGCACACATGTGTGTGACCATGGGAGCCGGGCTGTGACCTTGCACTGCTGGTGACTCTGATGTCCACGGAAGCAGACACCACACACGAGTCGAGAGACTTCCTCTGGGGCTGCTTTCCTCAGGTGTGAAAGGGAAGACAGGGAAAGGGCACAGTGTGACAGGCTGCTGTGCCTCCCAGGATCCCGAGACTAATCTTCGTGGGATGCTGTGAGCTCAGAATCCTGGGAGTCTAGAGGCTAGGCTGGGTCCAGGGTGCAAAGGTCTGGATCCTATCTCTTGAGGATTGGGTGCCCACCTGTGTCCCCATAGCCAGCCCCTTTCTGTAGGTCTGGAAGCCTGGGAATGGAGGTTCAGCCGGGCAGACCACTGCTCTCTGGCCTCTTCCTCTGCTTGCCTTCCCCTCCCCTGTGTGCTGGGGCAGGAGACCAGGGTTTGAGGCCTGCACTGGACCCCTGGAACCACCCTCCCCTCTGTCTGTATCAGGGCCTTCCTAGCCTGGGCTGTGCGGTGTTTCCTGCTGGCAGAGGCTGCCTCTTGGGAGAGCTTCCAGGTAGCCCCTCTCCTGCAGGCTCTCCCATCAGCATGCACACCCCCATTTCACAAACCCCTCTAGGCCTGCCAGGCCCCAGCCAGCTACTGCCCTGCTCTCTTGTCCCCTCCTGGCCAGACCTGTCAAGGTTGTCACCTATCCTTGCTGTCTCTTTCCCTCCACTCTCCCCACTTCTCCCTCCACTTGTCTCCAGCCCCATCACCCCACCCAGCTTCTCCCTGGCCCCCACATCTAGAACTGCAATGGACACCCTTCTATCTCCAGCTGCCTTGGCCACTTGGTCATTTGGTCACTTGGCTGCATTCTTCACAGCTGCTCACGCCCTCCTTCCTGAATTGTCCTCTTCCCTTGGTACCTGTCACCCCCTCTCCTGGTTCACTTCCCATTTCTCCAGCATTTCCTCCTGGATCCTTGTGCTGCCCCCTCCTCTTCCTCTTCTTCCTCCACCTGATCTTCAAAGTGGAAGCTCCTGGATCCCCCTCCCGCTTTGGTCTTGGCTTCTTTCTCTCCTCCCCCTCCTCCAGGGGAGCTTCCTGCCCAGGGTCTCCCTTTCCTGTTCATCCATCCAGCCATTTGCCCTCCGAATGGAGGCCAGATGGAGCCTCTCCAAACACAGATGTGGCTAGGTCATGCCCCTGCTGAAAACCCTCTGATGGCCCGGGGGGTCCAAGCACATGTCACATTTCCCATTTTCCTGTCTGTTTCACTACTCAGGGCGCCAGATTCCACATCATACACCCATCTTCCCCTCTCTCCTTCCTGCTCTCTCCCCCTGTGCTCAGTTATCTCTGTCAAACTCCCTCTCCCCTCTCCCTCTCTCCCTCTAGAGTTGCCAGGGGTGAGGGCTGTAGGAACTAACTTATGAGCCTCCCACAGACAGGAGAGACGGTGCCACAGGAGTGAGAAAACCAACCCCCACGTGGGCTGCTGACAGGGGCGACCTTGAAGACATCCGACCCAGTGCCCAGACAGCCCAGATCAGCTCTGTAAAGGCTCCAGGATGGCCAGAGTGAATTGACTTCCCTGCTCTTTCGCCCTCCTCCTGCCCCCCTTTCACTGCAAGTTATGACCTTACCTCTGTTCACAACATACTCTGATGTCTGCCCCATTCAGCTCCTCCATCCGCCGGCCGGACACCTGGCTGTTGGCCTTGGCTTTCCCCCAGGGCCCGGCCTCACCTGCCTGACCCTCGGGACCTCACCCCAGAACTCACCCCATTTCCTTCGGCTGGTCCCACCCTGCGTCTGGTGGCGGAGGCTGTCACATTTGCGTCACCCTTTTCCGTGTGTCCGTGGTGGGCAAGGCCACCAGGGGGGTGTGGGGGGGGGGGGGCTTTGGAGTCAAGGTCTAGTTCTGCCACTGGCTTGTCGGCTGACTTTGCACTGGGTCTCACTCAGTAGCTTCACTGAAAATAGGG
The DNA here is from genome assembly GCA_007922815.1 of Macrotus californicus. Classification (NCBI taxonomy): domain Eukaryota; kingdom Metazoa; phylum Chordata; class Mammalia; order Chiroptera; family Phyllostomidae; genus Macrotus; species Macrotus californicus. The sequence goes on from VMDR010001918.1 coordinate 27,491, forward strand.
AGAGTGCGGTCTACTCCGTGCACTTGCAGTGAGGGTTTAAGGTCAGGTGTTCCATCCCTACCAGTTCCTTCCTTTCAGTGAGATAAAGACCCCGCATGGGCTGCCTACAGGGTGACCCTTGAAGACATGAGCCTGGGAAGGCTTGATTCTTACCTTTAAAAGCCTCCTGGGCCTTAAATTGAGCTTGTAGTTGCCCTTCGGGTAACTATTGATGAAGCAGGAAGCTGAGACTAGGTGCTGGTTAGCTTGGGACAACAGGGGCTTGGGAGGCAAGGGAGTGGAGAGGAAAAGGAGTGGGGAAGGGGTACTGCCAGGGGAGGCCTGGGAGGGAGAACCGGGATGTTTGGAGGGGCTCACAAAGTTTGGCTGCACGCCACATGATGAAATACTCTCTTCTCTGGTTCCCCCAAATCTCCAGCAAACTCTCCATTCCTCACTGATGCGCTGGGAAGCTGAGTCAGCTTTTAGGGTTATGTCAAAGTGTTGAGTGTGGGCTCAAGGTGCACACAGGGGGAACAAAGATGCCCCCACGGCTTAGCTTCCCTAGGCCATGAACGTAACGACTGAGTGGGTTTTATGATGTTCCTGCAGCTGGAAAGATTCTGCACCTGGACACAGTGGTGCAAGGGGAAGTTTACACAGTCTCCAGGCCGCTGGGTGCAGGTCTTGGGAGGTTATTATAACTGCTAGTGGGAATGTTTTAATGATGAAAATCTCCCAGGTTGGCCCTGGGGGTCTGAGCAGTGTGAGAGGACAAGATGGGATTAGGCATGGGGGTGGGAAAGGGCTGGCACCAGGGGAGACGGTGGGGCGGGGGGATCTTTTGACAGGAGTATTGTAATGAAGAGCCCTGGCCATCAGCATGGGGGACCGTGCTGGGTAGGAAAGTGACATGGTGTGCTCTGCACTGCAGGCAGACTGGGGGTGGCATGAGTGGTGGGGAACGGAGGCAGGAGAGCAGCACAGAGTCCAGCGCTGTCCCTGAGGGCCCAGGAGAGGGCGCCTGGACAAGGGCAGAGACTGGTCATGGGCAGGATGGACATGGGGATTGATGGGGGTGGGAGGGTGAGGGAGAGAGTAGTGGGAAGGACAGGGGAGAGAGGGTGATTGCCCTGGTTCTGGCCAGGGCAGGGCACAGCCAGGGTGGTCTGCGACTTATCGGGGTGTGCTCGGAGGGCAGTGGGGCACGGGGCCTCAAGCCCAGGGGGAGGTCTGAGTCTGCAGTGGAAGAGAGCTGCCAGCGAGGGCCTCCTTCTCCTGTCTGTGCACGGGGACAGTGACACCTGTCTCCTAGGAACAGTTGTGGTAGGCTGCTTGCACTAAGGCCCAGAAAAGCACTGAATAAGGGGGAGGGGCACCTACGTGTGACTTAACAGGAAAAGCAAATGGCTGGAGACTGGACAGAGCTCTGACACGTGCCTACTCAGGCCAGGGCTTTCAGGTAGGGACGGGACAGAGGTCGGCTGTCCTCTCACTGCCCTTCAGTCGTCAGGGGGATTCCTGGAGCAAGACTGCTGAGGCATGGGGTCCCACCTATTACCCTGTGTGGCACCGTCCTTCCTCTCTCTGGGAGGTCAAACCCTGGGAACCTGTGGGCTGGGCAGGGGCCAGGGACCTCAACGTTGTTGAAGGGGCTTCTGCTTCTCTCTGGAACAGCTTGCCTGCCCCCTTGTGGACTTCTGAAGAGTTTCAAGCACTGTGCTCCTGGGAATCCAGAGCAGGAATGCCGGGCAAGCAAGGGGGAAGGGGTTGGGGGGTGTGGCAGACTGAGGACTAAAGGGAGCAGGACAAACCCACGGGTAAGGACTGGGGCTTGGGCGTCCTAGGGCCCCAGGTGAGCTCCACAGCAGTGGGGACAGTAGCACCCACTTCCTAGGGCTGCAAGGACAGCTCCCTGAGACAATGCACACACGACAGTTTGTGGCCCTTTCCTCCTGCTCCACGTCACTTCACCTCCCCCTGTAAGAGTACAGACTCAGCTTCAACAGTCTTTGAGTAAACCTGGATTTAAAAAAAAAAAAAGATTTTATTTATTTATTTTTAGAGAGAGGGGAAGGGAGGGAGGGAGAGAGGGAGAGAAACATCAGTGTGTGGTTGCCTCTCATGAGCCCCCCACCAGGGACCTGGCCCACAACCCAGGCAAGTGTCCTGACTGGGAATCGAATTGGTGACCTTCAGTTCGCATGCCAGCACTCAATCCACTGAGCCACATCAGCCAGGGCCAAATCTGGATTTTCATGCGTTCATGTAGGTGAATTTCCTTGAAGTGAGGTTCATCTGTCACCACAGTGGCCTCCTCCAACTCCCGGACCCTGTCCTGTTTCTCTTCTTTCCAGGGTCACAGAAAGAGGCCTTAGACCCACCCCTGCCCTCCAGAAGCCCCAAGTCTGCCAGACATGGTGGCCAGGAGGCTGAGGAGCCTGAGAGGGAGGTACCCCTCCCATAGCACTTGGGGGTGGAAGGGAAGATTTCAGGGAAGTCTTCCTGGAGGAAATGGCAAAGGAGCAGAGGTGTGAAGGGTGAGGAGGTATTAGCCAGAAGGGGTGGGAAGCAAAGGGCCCGGGGAAGAGCACTCAGGTTGGTGCAAGGGTTGGAGGTAGAAGGTCCATGGCAGCAGGAAGGGAAAGAGCAGCCAGGGAAGCCACCGGCTGGCATACCTTGCATGCAGGGTCCCAGCTAAGCCTTAGACTAAGCAAGCCCAGATACAGAGAGCAGCCAAGGAGACCTTGGGAGCAGCGATGTGTCATTAAAGGCCATTGGGCTAACTAGTTCGTTAATTTGCTCTCACCCACTCACCCACCCAGTGCCCACCTCTTCCTGGGCATGGAAACGAAAGGCTGAACTACATAATGTTCTGCCACCAGGTGAGAGTTGGGCATGGCAACAACCTCATTACACACAGGGGGTAACTGGAAAAGGGTTTCAGGAGGAGGTGGCTTTTCAGGGGGACTTCAAAGGATGGGTAAGAGTTCACCAAGTGTGGACAAAGGGATACAGTCATCTAGGTAGAGCAGATGAGCAGGGTGTGGCAACAGGAGGGCCTTGGGGAAGGGCAAGCAGTCAGTCACGGCCAGAGGGCTGAGTGTAGGGGCGGATGAGGTGAGGGCGGCGGGGGTAGGGCTTTGAATGCCAGGTTCAAGTGTTTGGACTTGTCTAAGGAGCCCATCCCAAACCATGCCTGCCTGAAGAACCATGAGCCAAGCAAGTCCAGATCTCCTGGCCCTGTGAGAACCTTCTGGAACCCCATGGGCCTGTCTGTCATCACAAGAACCCCATCCCCTAGAGATGCCAAGAGTGTTGCATTGCTAAGAACCATCCCAAAGGAACAGGAGGTTGGTCCCAGGTTGGCAGGGGGAGACAGGAGGACTTCAGAGGGACCAGCTAGCACTGACTCATCATGAAAGTCATAAGGTGGGGGCCTCATCTTTGGGGTTCCACCTGGGCATGTACCCGGAAGCCCCATGCAAATGCTGGGTAGCTCCTCGCAAGAGGAGGGCCAGCTCTGAGTTCTCCCCAGCTTCATCTGTCCTCACCCCATTTGCAGAAGAGAAAGCTGTGTGGCCTCTAAAACCATCCCCTGGGAGCCTTTTGGGACCATTGCCATTCCTCTGCGCTGTTGCGGCGCTGAGCATCCACCTCAGATCAGCAGACCGGCTGCGCCCTCTGAGCCTCTGTTTCCTCCTCTAGGAAGTGGGCAGATAACTCCTCTCTCAGCAGGTGCCTGACACATGATGAGTGGATGCTCCAGGCACAGGGTCTGTCCCATGCAGGCAGCGGGGAAATGTGGAATCCATGAGCCTAAAGCCTCCCAGGATGGAGGAAACCAGCCCAGGCACTGGCAGGGGCACGACAGGAGCCAGGCGGACACTGGCCCTCCTCCTCAGAGACCTTGTTCCCGGCTGATGGGAGAAGGTTGGGGACAGGTGGGGACCTCAGTGTGCGGTGGTCTGTTTACATGCAGTGTCAGCTTTGGAGCCAAGGTTTCCTCCTGGAGGTCTCAGGCTCTGCCCTAGGGGGTTGAGCAGGGGCATCTGAGCACAGAGCTGCCTCAGTCCTTCTCAAAGGGGTGGGCAGATGGCCAGGGGCTGCCCCCCTAAACAACCGTTCCAGTGTGGCTGCACCACAAGAGCAGACACAATCACGCGCACCGAGTGGGCATGGCCCACAGACAGACATGTGCAGATCTTTCCTTCTCTACACTCTGCAGGCTCACTCGGGGCCAGCCCCATGTGGCGTTTCCACAGTGCTCTCCGTTAGTCCCACAATGACTGAGAGGTAAAGGGTCACTGGCCTCCCTTTGCATTTGAGGAAACTGAGGTGTAAAAAGGTTAGGGCCAAGGTCGTGCAGGTAGGAACCAGCAGTGGCATCTCCCAAGGCCAAGTCCAGCACTTCCCACCACACAGCAACTCATGGCTCCAAACACACACCACCCATGGCCCTTTCACATCGCCTCTCTAACACACGCACACTCGCACACACTCGCTGGCCTCTCTGAGCACAGCCAGCAGGCAGAACATTTTCCCAACAATTCCCAAGGGGCCTTTTGAAGAAGGACAGTTTGTTTAGGGTTGAACCTGGCCCCTGGCCCCCAGCCCTCGCCCCTTGTCAGGGAAATGAATCCCACATGCTCCTGTGTTTTGGTGGAGGGTTTTGGTGAATGCTCTGTGATGTCTGAAGCCAGTTTAATGAGCTGGCAGTGGGCTTGTTTTTTTCTGTAAGAAGTCTCCTTCTCCTAAGAATCGAGCCATTCCCACTCTCCTCCCCTCCCCCAGAGGTTCTAGGAGCCCACGACCTGGACTCCCAGCCCAGGGCTCACGGATGCCCTAAGGATTGGACCGGCTCGGGGAGGAGAGGAGGGAAGCAGGCAGTGCTCTCCGAGCATTCACTGCGGGCCGGGACCTGTGTTAGGAGCAAGCCTGGCGTGGGCCCTCACCCCATTTTAGAGATGGCAAAACAAAGGCTCCAAGTGGGAGGGTGGCCCTGCTGAGCCTGGAGCCCTCGTCTGCCTGGCTGCAGTTCCTGGGACCTGTCTTGCTTCGATTCTTGCCACCAGGACAAACGACGCCCCCACCTCTGTGCGCGGGCACCTTGGCTGTGCGGTGGGGGCAGGGCTCTGGGTGTGAGGAACAGCGCGCTCCACACTAACGTGCTTTCAGAGTCAGGCGGTTTGTTGAGGGCAAAGCAGTGCCTTAAAGGAAGGGAATATTTCTAATTTTACTGCTTTTGTGTCAAGAGGCAAGTTTACCCATAGGATTCATTCTAGAACACATCAATTAATATCGCCTGGGCACTTATTAATGAGCACCCAACTGGCTGCTAGGGAGCTCCACAAGGGGATTCTTTGAGGAGAGTGAAGCGGGAAGAGGCTTTGCAGGTGTCCAGGCACAAGAGTCTCTGGGCTGGTGCAGGCCCCTGTCCCACTTTGTCCCTGTCCTGGGGGCCCAGGCCTTCTCTGAGCGCAGAGGTCCAGCTGAGCTCGGGCAGACTATGGCAAAAGCTGCCCTCATTTCTTGGCTTATGACATCCTTTCAGGAATCCCTAAAGGAAAAGATGAAACAGGAATAACAAAACTCCACCCAGAACAGCAGGGGTGGGGGTTAGGAGCCCACACTGCTTCCAAGGAGCCCCTTTCCCCTCCTCGGCTTCCCCTGATCCCTACACTGGCCCTGCCCTGGGCCTGCCAGTGCCCCCCACATAAACTTCAGGGGGATAAGACTCAGAGAGGCACAGTGCTGCTGACTCTACTTCATGTGACAGCTTCAAGTCCAGAAGTCTCCCAGGGGATGGGGAGCTGGACCCAGCTCTGTCCCTTCTTCCTTAGGACATGACCTAGGAAGGCCATTAGTGTGAGGGGCTCTGTGACTGTCTGGGCATTATGCAAGTCTAGGACAGGGACACCAGCCCCCCACCCTGCTCACACTCATATCCACATTCCCTCCCCACGTGTGCCCAGAGGAGAGGAGAGCTGGGTTACTGCCCTTGCACCGAGAAGGGAGCCAGGCTCTGAATGACTCACGGCAACCTGGTTGGGGGTGCTTCTCTGAGCCTGACTAGCAGAAGCAGAGGGGAGAGAGGGGCCACCGTGTGGAGTGTCTGTGACACATGACAGGAGACACTTCCATGGGCCCCGCCACCTGGGCCGCAGCTGCACCAAGGCATGGAGGGAGCTTTTGCCCCCTTCCCCTGATCTCCACCGGTCTTCCCAAACATGCCCAAATATAAAGATGCATAACTTATGCAAATATGAGAAATACAGCAAGGGAAGATAAAAGCATCCTTAGAAAATTCGACTTAAAAAATCAGTCTATAGCAGTCACAGTAAAATTTGGCAACTGCCTCATAAATGCGACTCGAAGACAAACTCCCACCCAGCGGGCATCCCAGCCCTTCCTGTAGAGATTCCGTGTGTCTGCGGGTCTGTGAGTCTGTCTGTGATATCATTTCTGAGCAGGCTGAGGGGCACGTGGCAGTGTTTCTGTGTGTGCACGCCTGATGTCTGTGATGAGTGTGGGGCGTCCACACACGTTTGTGCACTTGCGTGTGTGTGCCCGTGAGCACAGCCCCCCGTGTGCTCACTTGCCGGGTCTGAGCCCGTGGGCCTAGGTTAGTGTGAGATTCTCCCCTGCCTGCCTGGAGGCCTGGGACAGTGGTCTCTACTCCCCTCCCTCCCTGAGCCAAGATGATGAAAATGTTTCTGGCACTTTCTAAAGTTTCTGTCCAGGAATGGAAAAGTCATCAGCTGAGGGAGCTTGGATTGACCAACAGACACCAGGCCTGCTGGTTCCCACTCCCGGGCCCAGGTGGGTCAGGGAGGGCCTGGAGCTGGGCTGCCCAGCACCCACAGGACCAGGGCCTGCTGGGTGGGGAAAGGCAGGAGCGAGCTCCAGGGCTCAGCTTACCTGGGTGCCGGCACAGGGGCTGTGCAGCCACACGGTGGCCAGGACGTCCAGGCTTGTTGGTGCAGGGAAAGCTCCACACTCGTCAACAGGAAATATCGGGGAGTAACAGGGGCTGTGGGGACGCCATGCTGGGAGATGGAGTACAGGGTGACAGCAGGGCTCTATGAGCAGGGGGTCAGGGCTGTCTCAGGAAGGAGGCAGCATCATAGCTGAGACCTACAGGACAGGAAGGGGCCCGGCCAGGGCCTTCCAGGCACAGGGGGCAGAGAGAGAAAAGGCTCTGGGGTGGGAAGAAGCTCAGTGTATATTAAGGAACAGTGAGGAGGCGCCGAGCAGGGGGTTAGGCAGCGAAGGCGGCAGGAGAGAGGAGGACTAGGGGCAGGTGCAGGCTGGAGGGAGCTGGGCCTCAGAGGCAACAGGAAAGAGTCTGGACTTGAGCCTCAGAGGGGTAGGAAGCCCCAGAGGGTTAAACAGGGAACTTTCATTGTGATCACATTTTGTGTTTTCTTTAAAAGATCACTCTGGCTGCCCGTAGAGACCGATGCAGGGCCAAGTGGGTGAGGGGGAAGTGGCGAGGAACCCCTGCGGTGGCCAGAAGAGAGGCTGGATGGAGGTGGGGGGCTGGCAGGTTGGGGGTCTGATGGAGGCCGAGCTGCAGGATTGCTGAAGATTCCAGGACAGCATCCGGCTTTCTGAGGGACAGCAAGGCCACCCATGGGAAGAGAACTCTGGAGGAGGGCCAGCTGCCAGGTGGACCCAGGGGTCTGAGGTGCCATGAGGGATCCAGAAGGAAAGAAGACAATGAGCTGGAGAGGCCCAGGAGACAGGGAGAGCTGTTTCTCAGAAGCTAAAGGGCAAAGGGGAAATGGTGCTAAGCACTCAGGTTGAAAACTAAAACCGCTCACAGATCTAGTGACATCTGTAGCAATCACCAGTGACCTTCACAGAGCGCTCTGGGCAGGTGGGAGTGGGGGTGGAAGTCAGACTGCAGGGGCTGGGCAGGGAGTGGGAGGGGAGGAAGTGAAGTCAACATCAGCAGACCGGCCTTCTGAGAAGTGGGGTGGGAAGTGGAGCTCCGTGAAGTCCGGGAGCTCTGGCTCTCGGCAGGGTGAGAGAGTGGTTGGAGTAGAGGGCCTCAGTGGGCGGGGAAGGGCACAAAGGGCCAAAGCTGCTCTCCTGGGGTGGGCGAGCCGGGGCTGCTGTGGCTCAGGGAAAGGTGCAGAGAGGACAGGGACCTGCCCAAGGTCACGTGACCAGCCCATGTCCCGGCCCAGGCCCCATCCTTGCACCGTGCTGCCACTCCAGTAAGCCGTCCACAGACCTCCTGCGGAACTGAAGGCCTCAGGGCTGTGTGGAGGTCTTTGTGCGGACAAAACTGGTTCTGCGCCCAGGAGGCTGGCGGTCCTCATAAAAAGGGTATATCTGTGTGTCCTGCACCCCGGCGGCTTCTCTGTATGCCAGTGTGTGCCCATCCACGCCCTGCCCCCTCCCTGCCTTCTGGTCCCTGCTGTTTGTTGGGGGAGAGCCCTTGGAGTTGGATGGGCCCATTCCTGTCCTCTGGCACCGCTCCGCCCCAGGGTTCCTGGGGGTCCTGAGGCCTGTGGCACCCAGACAGTAGGGTGGAAGGGAAGCGGCTGCTGTGGCTGGCTCCTTGCCAGTCACCCCTGTTCACATCAGTCCACCCACTTAGAGGACACACAGCTCTGGCTCCTCTAGCGCTGGTCCTTTCTCAGGAAGCCCAGGTGTGTCCCACACATTTCTCATCTTTGAGAGGCAAAAGGGGGCAGCCTGGGAGGGGCGCATCCTGGAAGAACTAAGGAGCCAGTGGGAAGTTCTGATAAAGAAAAAACTCTGGTCAGCGAGCTGGGAAGTATTCATGCTGTGGGGCCCTATGTGGGCTCTGGCTATCCCCAGGCTTAGTTGCCCCACCGGTGGATTGACCTGTGGGCCCCTGTAGGCCCTGGGACCTTCTTATTTATAGGAAACTGAAATTCTCAGTAATTGGCAACACCTGTGACCCTTGCCCTCCAACCTCCGCAACAATGGTCTGAATGGTAAAAAATGGCCAATAATATTTATCATCGCGTTGCCTGCAGGAGGCTCAGAACGTGAAGAGTCTGCGTGCTCGGCCACAGCAGAAAGGCGAGCTGGCCCTGGCGCACCCCTGCACTGCGATCCCGACTCTGTCACCATGGGCATGTTTTTAACATGCTCTGAGCAGCAGAGAGGTCCCTCGGGTGTGGAGCTGAGGTCAGGTCCGAAGGAGAAGTCGCGGAGGCAGCGCCATCTCATCCGCGACAGCCTCAGAAGCAGGCCGGCGGAGCCGTGCCCAAGTGCCAGCTGGGCTGCCTCTCAGGGGTGGGAAGGCAGTGGCTACTTAATCGTTACAGAATTCTGCATTTTCCAAGTTTTCCACAATGGACAAGTAAGACTTCTATAATCAGAAAAATAACAAATATCAAATTTCGCACAAAAAAAGGCCAAACTTCTGGGGAAATTCCTCTTATTCAAGTTTGATGTCCAGAGGTGCGGAGAGGGGCTTGGGGAAGGCTGCCTTCCCTACCTGCCAGTGGGTCTCCTCCATGCCCTTCCCCTGGAAGAGACCGGAGAGAGGACCTTGCTCAGGCAGAGAACCAGGCAGAGGCACGCAGCTCCAGCAGCTTGGTGGAGGGCAGCCCGAAGCCTGGCGGCGGACTCTCCGGGTCCAAGCCCCGGATCTTCCACTTGCTAGCTTGTGTGACTTGGTCCTACCTACTTCACCTCTCGGTGCCTCAGTGGCCCTAATACCTCACACAGTTGCTGCGCAGATTCAATGAGTTAATATTTATCTGTCAGAGAAATAAAGAATCAATCATGAATTCTATGACCAGCAGATCTGGAATGCTAAGATGCCAGGATTCTGTGATCTGTGATTCTCCCCAGCTGCTGAAGGACCCGGGGGCCTCCCTGGGATGGGGGTGCAGCTGCCTGGAGCTTAAGAGTGGAGGGGGCATGAGGGGCACTAGGGTCAGGGCCAGCTGGTCTAAATTAGGTTCCATGCCCTCCCCCCAGGACACCGGTGGCTACCGCCCCTTGGAGCCCCCAGGCTAGCCTGACTAAACTTCGCTTGGCTCGCTGCCCTCCCCATTTTCTCTCGGCACCCCCTTCTGCCATCAGAGTGCCTCTGTTCCTCAGGATCGCTGGTGTCCACGCCCCCAACAAGACACACCTGTTCTGACTTACTCCAGCTCACTCTCCCATAACCTCAGCCTCCAGGACAAAGGGCTGCACATTGTCAGCCCTCACAGGCTGTGCGACTGTGGACAAGTCACTGCCCCTCTCTGAGCTGGACCCTCCTACTTTAACATTGCACAGCACAGTGCGGTGAGTCCCCTGGAGCACCCAATTTCTGAGGCCTGGCCACAGCCCTGGGCCTTTAAATGCCTAGGCTGCTCTAGTCTCCCTACCAGGCCTGGCTGTAGCTGAGGAATTGGGGGAAAGAGAGGAGGTGGGGTAGGGAAAAAAGATCATTCTAGAAATGAACTGGTATACTGTACCAGTTCTTGAACATCAACATTAAAAAAGGAAGCAGAGGTTACAGAGCTGTGCCTCAGAGGGTGCTCATGGGCCAGGACAACCCAACATCACACCTACAGCAGCAGAGGGCTTGGCATCAGACCGGTGGGTACATAGAGAAGGCATGACAGTTTCCGCTGGTGGAGACGGAGAAGAGTATCCCTGGGTCAGAGCAGGCTTTGGCGAGTGGCGGTATCTGTGAGAGTGTCCGAGGGACAAGTAGGAGCCTGACTGTGCCATGGCGAAAGCACACGCTTCAGAGCCACCAGACCCGGGGGACAAGCAGTGGGACTTTGGACAAGTCACTCTGCCTCTCTAATTTAATTTCCTCAACTATAAAACAGGGACACTGATACCCCTGTCATTACTGTTGGGAGTAATGAATATGCTTGTGTAGGTTGTGCGCCAGCATGCAGCCCAGGTAGACCATCAGTAAAGGTGGCCTCTCTGCCCGGGCCCTTCTCGTGAGAGAGCGGCTGCAGGGAGAGGTGCCCTCAGCATGTAGGGGCAGAGAGAGCATGTAAAGTTGATCAGCTCCACTCCCGCACCAGGCAGGCTTCTCCTTCAGCCACAATGGTCAGATGAGACTCTCCTGCCGCCCACTTTCCTCCCTGATACCAGGAGGTAAAGGCCCTCACCTTTAGCTCAGCCTGACCCCTGGTGTCAGAGTTGTGGCCTTCCTCCAGGCGCAGCAGTGTCTGAACAGGCTCCTGGCTGAGGGGAGTTCTGTGTGCTGAGAAGGAGGGCAGCAATACCCGCTGCCACCTGGTGGCAGCGTACCTCATGTTTGGTGAACTCATTAGGTGCCTGTGATGGTCCCAGCTCTAGCCAGTAAGTAACACACAATTCTGATTCATGCCACACCCTTTGCCTGTCTCTCCTGTCTTTCTAGAAGGTCGTTGGTCCCAAAAATAGAGGCCTCGAAGAAAAGCACAATACATAGATTGAGGGTTAAGATGAACTCAGGATGAAGTCACAACCTCCAGGAACACAATCTCCACGTGTAGGGAAGTCCAAGGAGGCGAAGTCAGAGCAGATAAGCAGTTTGTTTCTTTTAAAAGCAGGACTTCCCCAGTAGGGCCGCCACCTCTGGTTCTGCAGGGCAGGCACTGAACGACCGTCCGCGGCACACCAGCAGTGCTGCCAGAAGCAGAAGTCTTAGGGCTTCAACTTTTTGGCTGCTCTAACCAAACCACAGAGTGGCTCCTGCTGCCAGCAAGAGCCTAAAACAGCATTTAAACACTGGGAGTGTCACCCCTCTGTAACAACAGGGAGACGGAGACCTAGAGGAAGAGCATGGCACGCGAGGACACTATGCACACCCGCTGCAGTCAGAGCTAAGACCTCGGTTTCCTGCCTCTTGAGTCATTGTTTTCCCTGCTAATTTTCTCATGAGATCATCACAAAAACCTCGTGGAAAGTTAAAAGAATCAGTGACAGACATCATCTCCTTGCAGCTGCTCTAGTAACAACTGGGGTGCACCGTCGCCAGGTGGGGAACGGGTTACTAAGCAGTTTCAGACAGCCAGGCTGCAGGGGTCATTGAGAGACAGAGTAGGGACAGGAGACACTCCTGTAGCCCTGTGGACTCCATCCGAGACTCAGCGTTGACAGTGTCTCCAAGGAGGCAGTACCGAGACATGATGAACCCCACGACCCCGCCACAAGGGCCCTGAAACCCAATGTGCTAGGTGGGCTCTGGATGGTTCTGCGCCACAGAGAAGTCCCTGAGACAGTCTTGCCCTTCCTGTCCGCACAGCCATCCCCATCCCGCACCCTGGGCTCCAGTGAGCGGGTGAGGATACAGCTACCTGGAGTTTCCAGCACCTTCTAGAGAGGAGAAGTCAGCTGTGCCAGGTTCTGGGCTGGCGGAGGGACACAGATGAATCGAAGCCAGCCTCTACTCCTGGCTCGGCAGGGAGATGTGTAAACTCGCCAATGGTGTAGAAGGGGAAGCACCAGCACTTGCGCCGACCCACAGAGGGAACTGAGACGCAGCCCAGGGGACTTCCTAGAGGAGGTGGTGCATGAGCTGTGTCTTGAAGGGTGAGAGAATGAGTCAGCAGGGGACAGCAGGTGCCAGGGCACAGAGGCAGAGGCCACGTGCCTGTGGGAGACTGCAAGCAGCTGAGTTCGGTTGGAGGGTCAAGTGGGGATAGCGGGAGGGAGATTGGAGAGATTAGCCGAAGCCTTGGTGACGAGGGGACAGGGCATTGGGACTTTATCCTGCAGGTGACACCATGGAGGGAGGAAGAATGGGGGCATGAGCAGGATATACCAAAGGCCCTGAGGGTTCTCTCAGACTCATCCCAGCAAACATTTCGTTGTTTGCGTGACCACAGACGGTCTCTGTCCTGCCTCTTGCATCGGACTGTCTGCTCCTCAGCAGGACCTTCGATGCTCTTGATAGAAGCTGAGACAAAAAAAAAATCTGTGAACCTCTAAACAGAGATTCTGCGATTTATAGCACCTTAAAATAATGGGGAAGGAAAGAAATGTAAATTATGTCTGTCACAGAGTTTTAGAATCCCGAATTCCAGAAGCACATCGTTGGGGTCGCCTCAGCCAATAAACACCCCAGGCAGGGGTGGGAGACTGGTCTGGCCCATCACCCGCACAGCCCCCGGCCGGACGAAAATGGGCACCTGCGGCGCGTGCCTCTGCCGGGCATCCCCCGCAGAGCCGAGGGTGTCCAGGGACGGTTGGCAGTCGCAGCCAAGCACCGGCTCCTGTTGTGACGGGGCAGCCCTGACGCCGTCATGTCGGCGTCCCCCGTGGTCACCACCCGGAAATCACCGCCTTCACACTCTGGCACCAGAGCACACGCTCCCTGGTCTTCCCCACCCCCCGCACAAGGCCACCCCTTGGGAGCCCACAGAGACGTCTCTTCCAGGCCTCCGAGGTCAGACACTCCCGCAAAGACTGGGTCTGCGTATTTCAGATCGCCTTCGCCTGAACCGCAGGCGGCCATGCCTGTCTCACTCCTCCGACCCCAGGCCATGAGCTCCTGGGTGGCAGACGTGGGTGCCCTGTCTGCACAATGCCACAGTGGCAGATCAAAGTTTCCTCTTCAGAAGAGCACAGGTATATTGAAGATATACCGTTTTCCAAACCGCGTTGGCCTTCCAGCATGTACTGAAAAGAATGTGGATTTTGGAATCAGACAGATGTGAGTTCAAACCCTGGCTCTGCCCACCACTTCGCCTGCGTGAGCCTGTTTCTTCTTATGGGGAATGCGCAGGACAGATGCAGCATTTAAAGAACCAGGCTCATCACGGATGCTCAATAAACGGAGACTTCTGTCTCCATCATCATCATCATTTCCTTGGCTAATGGTTTTGGAGAAGACAGGATCAGAGACTCTCAGAAGTGGGAGGGACTTTAAAGGCCTCCCACCCTCCTCCCCAGCTCCAGTGGCTGTCCTGGCCTGCTCACCTGTATTAATAGGAGGGTCCTTCCTTCTTGAGGTGGCCACTTCCCCCTTCAGGCAACCCTGACTTTCAAATATTGAGTTGAGTTAAAACTAGCCCCTCACCTGCTGGTTCCAGGTCTACCATCTGAATTTAACCCACAAGCTTTTCCTAAATGTCTTCTCTGTCCCTAAGGCCCTGTTCCAGGAGCTAAGGACACATGTACCGTGGCTTTCCCCCCTCACCACCACACACCAGACCAGCCAAGTTGATGATGGAGACTGCCTCTCCTGATGCTTCCCCTCTGCAGCCAAGGAATTCGGTTCCTGTGCTGCTGCTCCTAGAGCCAGCAGGTGCATGCCGGTGCCCTTAGGGCTGGGGAGCAGGGCCCTCCTCCTAGCCAGGCACATCCACTCCCCCTTACTAGCATCTGGTGGGCAATAGTAACAATAGTGGTGACGCTTTCCCTGCCCACAGAGGGCACTGTAACTCAGTACACAACATCAGCCCTGGACTGTGCCCTACTACCTATGTCCCCAAATCTCTCCCTCATCCCGGCTGTCTCTACCTCGACACCAGGAAGTGGTCTGCCCGTCACACCACGATCTGCTCAGATAGTTAACTTTGCTGCCCGTGGCCAATGGCTTAAAATTCACACCCCATGACCTAGCAATCAGGGACTCCCATGATCTGCAGAATTTCCTGACTTATTGCTAATAGTTGCTCCTGGTTCCCCATGCTTCAGCCTAACAGGGACCTTTCTACTTTCTGCAGACACGGGGCACTCGTTCAGCTCCAGGACTCGATCGTCAGGTCCCTCTGCCTGAAATGCTCCCCGAGAATCCCTGTCTGTTGAGAATGGAGCCCTCTATCAGCCCAGCTCACACCCGATTGAGTCCATAAAAATCTTTCTAGTCACCAGCTGGGGAACAGATTTTCCCCTCCTCAGGACTGTGTGAGCTCCCTCTCCCTCCATGTCAACTACCGTGGTCCACCCAGCGTTTATAGGCTGGTGGTAACTGGGTCAGGGGCAGGGCTACATCCCCAGCTGTGTATATTTCCACAGACGAGAGAGACCTCCAACCCACACCCCAGGTAAGAAAGATAGGACTGAGACCCAGCTTTCTCCCTGCCTGTCTCCTTGGAAGAAGGCAAGGTTACGTGCCGAAGTACTTGTAGCAGTATTACATGCTAGACACTGTTACAAATCCTTTACAAATATCATGCACTAGATCTTTACAGGAATTCTATGAAGTAGGTATTATTACTATTGCCATTTTGCAGATGGATATTGGGCCAGAGAGACTAAGTCCATCGCCAACATCACACAGCGTAGAAATGAACTTGGTCACTCCAGCTCCAGAGCTCATGTGCTGTGCTGCCTCTTGGTGCACGTGGCTTGGCCCTTTCTCTCCCTCTTTTGGGGAGAGAGGATCCACCTGCCGTGTGGCGTTTCCCTCTGACCCTGCCCTGCATGTGGTTCGCACATGAGTCTGGGCTGAGTCCTGTCTCTCAGGCAGCCTGGGAGACCTGGTGCTTGATGGGCCCCACCAGCAGCCCACCAGGTGTGCAGCTGCAACTCAAGGACAGTGCACCTGCTCTGGGGACCCAGCACTGCCTCAGATGGGTGACCCAAGCTCCAGACTGGGGAGGAGGATCAGTAGAAGGCCCCAAGGTTGCCACACATCCAGACCACATTCTCCAAACTGCAAAAGTTGACCTCTAGCCCTCCATCTGCCTGCTGCCTGAGCTGGAAAGGAAAGCATGGTGTAGGTAGTCAATCCCAGCGACAGAAAGCTGACCAGGCACAGGATCCCCTCTGTAGGAACTCAGACTATAAGGATGGTCTCTCAAAGACTTAGTTAGATCTTAGGTCATGGCTGCAAGTGAGGGCCGTGACTCCTTGCACACAGCTGTGGTCCTTTAGCAGAAGGGAGAACACAGCCAGGGGAGAGGTGAGAGCAGAGGCTTCCACACTAACAAACACAGATTGAATTCTAACTTCACCACTGGCTTGCTGTGTGACCTTGGGCCAGTCACCTACCTCTCTGAGCCTGTGTTCTTATCTGTACAGCAGGGACAATGACCCATCTCTCCGAGGGGCACTGCAAGGGCTAAATGAGATGCCCTGAGACAATCCCTAGGCTGGGCCATCCCTCTGTAGATGCTTAACTAGTACCAATGCCACCCCCGTCCCCAGTGTGCTTTCAGGGAGAGGCCACGGTGGCTGCACCTGCAGCACTACAGGCGACAGTGTGTTGGTGAGCGAATGAACGACAGCACTTTCTTTCATGTTACTTAGTCTGTAGAACAACTGTAAGCCATAAACACTTTCATCTCTGCTCACAAATGGGAGCTTGAGGTTCAGAGTGGTGAAGTGATTTGTCCAGGGTCACTTGACAGTGTGGCCTGGGCCAGATTCACCCCCTGGGGCAGCCCACGTGGGCTCTGCTCTAGAGTTCTTTCCATAAAAGTACTCATTCAGTGCGTGCTGGGAGGGAATTGCAGTCCCCCGTGGGAGCAGGAAATGACTGCCTGGTTGCCTCCCAACCCAGACTGGATTAAAGAGCAGAAACCAGATCCTGCTGGGGATGGAGGGAAACCACCAGGGACGGCGTGAGTGATGAGAGGCACACTCACACATCATGAGGAATGGGCCTCCTGTTCCCCACATCTGGAGGGGCGTGCAGGCCTTGCTTTATTTCATTTCACTCTGCCAGAAGATGCAGACCTCTTGGCCAGAGTTCAGAGTGGATTAAAAGGCGTGATTCAGTGCTGGGAGGGACACATGTGTGAGAAAAGATTAACAGGGGAAGAAGAGACAGGCCAGGGGTGACTCAGGGCAGATCAAAGCTGCAGGGCTCAGCGAGACTAGACGAGATGAGGAATCTTTTCCTGGGGCGCATGGGGCCATGGTGGCTCTGGAGGCAAAAGGGAAATTCAGCCAGCCCAGGAGACTAGGCCTCAGCACCACAGCGCGGGGCAGGCACGTGGGGTCCTGAGCAGGGAACAGCAGGGACCCTGCGTGCTGGAATGTCAATGGCCCCTGTCTCTGTGAGTCATTGTGGGCCATGTGATGCAGTGGGTGGAGCCAGGTGTGTGGGGGTGGGCATTTCAGATTCCTGTCCTGGCTCTGCCACCAACCAGCTGTGTGACCTCAGGCAAGTCATTTCTACTGGGGGCCTCAACAAACAAGTCATTCAGTTAGCACACAAGTGTATTTCCCGAGGCCCTACTATGCGTTGGACCTTGCCAGGCACTGGGGACAGAGAGGTTATGCTGGAACCATGAAGTGTGGCTGTGCTGCCCTGGGGTAGTCATGAGAGCATCACCCGGAGCTCCTAGCCATGTCTGCCAGGGCAGAAGCTAACCTGAGTCCAGGATGACCGGGGTTGGCGGGGGTGGGGGTGGGGTGGCCAGGGGAAGAGGAGGGAGAGCAGTGTTCCAGGAGGAGGGAAAGGCATGTGCAAAGGCCAGAGGCTAGAGAGAGCAAAGCAGGTACGAGGAATATAGAGGCCGTGGAGGCGGCGTGACCAGAGATGCAGCTGGGGCGGTCAGCAGAGCCAGCTCCTGGAGGACCCTGTGGGCCACTCTGAACCTGTGGCTTTATTCTGAGGATATCATGGGGATGGTGAGCCCCCTAACAGGGAGTCTTAGGACTGGAATGCCCAAGTTCAAATTTCAGCTTCTTATCCCACAAGGAATATATAATTAGGCCACTTAGTCACCTCAGTTTCCTCATTTATAAATTAGATTATTATTGCCTCATAGACTACTACAATGATTAAATGGGCTGATACACATCTACAAAGTGCTCAGACTGGTACCCAGTATATAGGAAGCACTCAGTAGCACTGACGGATGTTGGGATACCGTACGTGATGCTGTCAGCAGACTGCCGGCATTTTGAATGGTTGGCTCTCCCCCGGGAGCTTCCTGTCCAAGCATCATTTCCACTCTGGCTTCAGCCCCAAGGCCTGGCCTTCGTGTCTCAGTGTCCTTGGAGAGCCTTGGCTGGAAGGGGGTAGGGTGTCACAAACAAAGGCTGAGGCCAGTGGAGCGTGACTATGGCCATTTCCTGGGGCATCCCTTCCCACCTCCAACGCTGTGTCTGAAGCTGATCCGAGACCCCAGCAACAGGATCAGAATAAAGGGCAGGGTTGGGGTGGGAAGGTCCCAACAGCAGGCTCAGAGGGGCAGGCAGCTAGTCTGTTTACACAGTACTTCCACGGTGGGGAGGATCCAATCACCCTTGTGATCCCTTCCCCTTCTGGGGCTGGGGTCATTATTTCTGTTTTATAGATAAAGAAACAGAGGCCCAGAGAGGGGAAGCCATTTGTCCAAAGCCACACAGAAACTGGTGGCCAGGCTGGGATTCAAAGCCATGATCAAGGGGTGCACTGACCTTGGAGGGTCTTGACAGCTCTACCAAGGCCCCATTGCCCTCTCCACACCCCCGCCCACCCCCTACTCCCGCTGCCGGCCCACCCCATGTCTGGCCATCACAGCCTGTTCGGCGTTCGTCACCCTCGCCAGGCCTGCTCTCTCAGGCCTTGAGCTGTAGTGCACGTTCCCCCACTGCTTACTGGGAGCCACCACACCCAGGTTAAGCAATGCTAGGAAGCCAGCACCTCTTCCAAGAAGCCTTCCTTGCTCTTTGTTCAGCATGTCTGTCCTTGGCTGGATTGAAGGCCTTCTCTGCCTTCTCTGCCTCCCCTGATCATACTTTCGCCATGGGTTGCCTTCATCTTTTACCTACAGCACCATGCGCTCCCAGAAGGCAGGCACGGGAGCTGACTCATCTGTCTGCCCGCCCTTGCCCAGCTAGCCTGCTGGAGGCTGGGAGACCACGTGGACCAGAGCCAAGTTGTCCTAGCCCAGGCCCCAGAGATGTGAGGTGCCCAGCCAAGACCAGCAGAGCGTCCTATCTCATCCACAGCTGACCACAGACGGATGAGCGAGCCCAACTGACTCTGGAGAACTTTCCAGCTCACCTATAGGCTTGTGAGCAGCAATAAATATGTATGGTTTATACTCCTAGAATCCGGGGTTCTTTGTTACACGGCGGTAGCAACCTGATAAACACACACGAGTGAATGACTGGAAGTACATGAATGGCAAAAGCAAAGTGGTAAAGGGAGGAGAGAGAGAGTGCCAGCCTCCTGGTGCTCTCACCTTGTACATGTCATGGTCGCCCAGAACAGCATCGAACAGCGGGTAGAAGTCATTGAGCAAGCCCACCACTTCAACGGGCTCACTCAGGGCTGAGATGGTGGTGAAACCCACAATGTCACTGAAGTATATGGTAACTTGGTCAAAGTGCTGCGTGTCACAGTTGTCCCAATTTTCAAAGCTTCAGCCACAGACCTGGAGAGATGGGAAGGGTCAGAATCACAAGATAGGAGGACCCCCTTTCCACAGTTTAGAGGTAAGGGGAAATGTTTAGGGGGAAATCCTGGGCTGAGAGTCAGGAGATCTGAGACAGGTCTGGTGGTGTGCTGGCTACCCTCCAGCAAATATCTGTCCCTCTCTGGACATTATTTTTTCTGAAGTGAGATAGGGGACATTAAATCCTCTCCTTGGCCCCAAGAATATGAGGGAGCAGAGATTCAATACCCGTGTGCCCAGCACAGTGCCTAGCACAGGTCAAGGCTCTATGAAAATATGTTGGATAAATAAACAATGAATGAATCGAATGAATGCATGGAACCCAGACTTACTAAGCACCTACTGTGTTCCAAGTCCTGAGTCCAGAGCCACCGAAGCTAGAGACACAATCAAGTCCTAAGGGACCACTCACCGAGGGAGTATCTGAGAGATGCCCCCTCTCTCATCAGGCAGATGGGGGTGGCAGCTGCAGAGTGTTGAACAAATGGCCTGATGACCCCCCTCCTTCCCACTCTTCCACCTCATACGTTTTGGGCCGGGAATGCTCATTATTTACTGAGTGCTGCTTTGATGGGAAAGGAAGCGGGGCCAGGCCTCCTTGTGAGTTAAAGATTGCCACTGGGGGTGGGAGGGGTGGTGGGCTCGGCTCCACCATTGCCCTGCACTTCAAGCTGAGATGCCAGGGTACCTGTGGGGACAGGCCCCAGGGACTGGAGAGAGGCAGCAGGGTGACAACAGGACGAGCAGCCTGGAGTCCCAGAGCCCTTACAGAGAACATGGAAGGGGAGGAAACATTTCTGAAGTTGGGTGCTGGCACTGGGAAAGTGTCTGAGACCAGGTGACAATCGGGAAGGTGTGAGTGACTCCCCCGTATACCCAAAAGTACGGGGACAGAGATGCTCCTGAAGGAACCCCACCCAGGCAGACAACCAGGCCTCCAAGACTGAGCAGTCTGGCCAGCTGTCTGGCACATTTTAAATTTGATTCCCATTTAAAGGTGAGAAAGCTGATGCTCAGAGAGGCTGAGTGATTTGTGTAAGATCACACAGTAAGTAAGTGGGACAGCTGGGGAAGAACTGAGGCCGGTATAGACACAGGGCCCGTGCTGGACTGGGGGTGGCTCCTGCTTGAGCATCTGCACACTTGGCAATGACAGTGGGAGAGGCAGGAAGGGGCTGGGACTTTCACCCAGAAACAGTGTCCTCAGCCCTGGAACTGCCGGCTGCCATTTTGGCAGTGGCTGAAGGCTGCCCAGCTTAGGCCAAAGAAACAACTCTGATGGTCAAGCCAAGTGAGTGTGTCTGTGGTTATTTTCAGGCCCGAATGTCCTGATGGTCACGGAGCTCCCTGACGACGTGGAGAGCAGGAGGAGGCCATACTGTCTGCGGAGAGCCCTGAGCAGCTGGAGGGCGGCCTCACGTCAGAACCTCCTGCAGGACAACGCTGACACTGAAGACATCTCCCATGAGGGGGCCCTGCCTGGGCCCCCCGGGCACATGCAGCAGCTCCGGGCCATCCTCAGCAGCTCTGCCATCACAGGGCAGGGCCACCCAGTGTCACCCACCACACCCACGCTGGGCTCAGCTAAGCAGGTATTTCACACGTGTGGGGTCACCGCCCTCGCCCTTTAGCCACGGGAGGAGATGGGCCCTTCCCCATCCACAGACCAGGGGCCGAGGCCCAGAGAGGGCAGCCGTCAGCTTCAGGTCACCCCCACACACAGTGCTAGAGGATGGGCAACCTTGCCCTTTCCCCTGCCTCACAAGTACCCACTCAAACAGAGGCCTCAGAACCCCTGCCGGCCCGTGAGCTGACCTTCCAGTGCTGGCCACAGGCAGGGAGCCCGCTGAGTGTCCAGGAGCTCCGCATGACCGTGGTCAGTGACCTTGAGCACGAAGCCGCCATCCACCAGTTTTGGGACCTGAGGCGGCCATGAGGGAAACGTCGATGGTGCAGATCCCGCACACCCTGCAATGGACATAATGGGGGTCCATCAGGCCTGTGGTGAGCGAAGGGGACCCTGGTCCGCTCAGATTCCCATGGACCCCAGAAAGCCTTCTTGCCTCCCCTCACCCTTTGCCACACTATTCAGACTTTTCTCAGACAAAGTGAAGAAAGCCCAGGTCTGGGAAGTCTGAGCATCTTCTCTCCCTACCATCCCCATTTCCCCCACAGTTCCAGGCCAACAGCGGCAGTGGGGGGTGGGGGGGAGTGGTGTTTCCTCGAGTGAGTCAAATCCAGCCGCAGGGACACCTTGGAGGTCCAGTCCAGCTGCAGAGCCTCGTTCTGCAGCTGGTCCTCCAGGCTACCCCAGGCACAGTGCTCCAGCACCAGAGCACTGACCCCAGGAGCCACAAAGAAACCCAAGCAGGTGGCAACGTTCTCATGCCGCAGCTCCCACATCTGCCAGGGCAATGAGCATCTTTAGGAGCCCCCAGGGGTGGGACCAGGTGCAATCCACATCGGGGCCCTTGGTACATGCAGCACAGGGCTGAGCGTAGAGAGGCATCAGAAATGTTGGATGGATAGGTGGACGATGGATGGACGGATAGATGGGCAGATGAGTGGATGGATGGATGAACGAGTGAATGAGCAAGTGGAAACATAACAGACGAATAGTGAATGAGCTGTAGCCAATCCCACAGTGTGGGGATCTAAGCCTGTTTCCCCACCTAAGGGACACCATGAACCTGAAAACTCCAAGCCTCAGTGACTGACAAGGAGAGGAAGAGGTGCAGAGGGGATCAAGTCCAAGCAGAAAACGGCCTCCCTGACAACTGCCCAACAGGTCAGAGAGCTTGACCCCGACCAGCAATGCCAGCCTTTGCTCAAGCAAGAAAGCTGGAACCCTTGTCTGGTGAGGCCCTCCACAAAAATAGTCCAGGGGTCAGCTAAGAGGGGGAGACCGGAACACTCCTCCCCCCGCAGAGATTCACGCACATATTAACATATGTGGTGAGGTAAGAGTGGCCTCAAATCCTCTGCCATTCCTGTCCTCAAGAGGTGGGGCCTCTGTCCCCGAGTCTGAGTGGGCTGTGACTCTGTGAACAGGAACAGAACAGGAAGTGGTCCTGTGAGGTTCGGGTTTGGGTCTTAGAAGACTGGCCCCTTCTCCTTCCTGTGTCTTAGAGTCCTTGCTGTCGGAGCCCTGAGTGGCCAAAAGAAGTCCATCTAACCAGAGTCACCATGCTGGAGAGGCCACACGGAGTGGGAAGACAGGCCCAGCCTTGCCGAGGCACTTAGCATGTGAGTGAAGCCCCAGGAGGCCCTCTGGATGGATGGATGGATGGATGGATGGATGGATGGATGGATGGTCAGCAAACTTTTTTGCGGAAGCCCCGGTGGTAAAGATGTTAGGCTTTGCAGGCCATGCTGTCTCTGTCACAAATGCCCACCTCTGCCGTGGGCAGCCACCACAGACAATATCAAAACAAAAGAGCATGATTGTGTTCCAATAAAACTTTATCTATAAAAACAGGCAGCGGGCCTGATTTGACCCGTGGGCCATAGTTTGCCAAACTCTGACTGTTTATAAGCTGAATACCACTGAGTGACCCCAATCAGTGCCGAGTGAAACTGAAAAATTGTCTAGCCGAGCCCTGCCCAAATTTCCTGCCCACAAGGTTGTAGGACATTATAAAACAATTGGGGGTTACTTAAGCCACTCCATTTGGGAGCAAGCTGTTACACAGTCGTGATAAGCAGGACAGCATATTGAAAGTTCTGAAAAGCCTTATTGCTAACCCAAGCGATTTCCAAGCTCACTGAAGCACAACTGAGCCCTCTCTTTTCAGAAGCAGCTATGCACACTGGTCACAGGGTGCCCACTGAAGCGCCTGCCTCCAGTCGCTTAGTCTCTACAAACCCGATTTCAGATGGCGGCGATGCTGGAAATAATAAAAAGTTCACCATTTATCAAAGGCACACTGCTTGCCAGGGACAGTGCTGGGCTATGCCATATGTTCTCTCTAATCGTCGGAGTTCCCCTGGGTGGTTTCATTATCTCCATTTTATGGGAAAGCCAGGTGTCCTGAGGAGGCAGAATCCCACCTGGGATCTTCCCAACTCAGATCCAGTGCCATCCCCCACCCCACAGTGCCTCTCAGGACAGTGACAATCTCAGGGGCGAGGGGGCTGTTGTGATTCGTGGTGATAAGTCATGGGAAGCTCCCCAGGGGAAGGGTTCCTGTTCCTTCTCCATGGCTGCGCCCCCCAAACCCAGAACACAGTCGGGGGAACACAGCTGGAACCCTCCAAACACAGCCGGGCACACAGCTAGCGCTCAGTGAGTGGTGAATAAATGTCAGGTAGGCGGAGGGGGGCAGCTATCCGGGTGGTGTTGATGATGTATATGGTGACACTGATGGAAGGGGCTGTGCCTCTGGTGGCTACGACGATGATTATGTTAAGGTGGTGACATGACTTTGGGACACTAGTGCGTGATGGTGACAGTGATGATGAATAATTGCGGTTGACATGGTGATGATTGTGAAAACAGGAGGACTTCCTTTCTGAGGCCAGAAGCTTCCACGTTGAGTAGGGAGCAGTCCAGACCAGTAGGGGTCTCCTGAAGACACTCCATCCCCAGCCCACCCTCCAGGCCCTCTGCAGCCCTACCTTTCTCAGGAGGTTGAGGGGCCCTGCCCACCTCAAACTTCTTCAGCCACGCCCACTCTCCCTGCTCAGGCAAGAACAAGAGTTCAGGGGCTGCTAGTTCCCAGCTGGGTGACCTCAGGCAGATCCCTCAGCCTCTCTCCGCCCCAGCTCCTTTCCCATAAATGTGCTCTTTCTGTGGGCTCCGAGATCAGGAGAAACAAAAGCTGGACTTTTACTGCAGCCCCCGGGGTTGAGCCAGGGCCTGGCTTCACTAACAAACTCGGGTTCCAGTCCTAACTCCACCACTTTCCAGTTCCGTGACCTTGGGCAGGTGACTTCAGATCTCTGAGCTTCATGTTTCAGGTCTGTAAAATGAGGGTGACACTCCCACCCCCATCACAAGGGCTAACAAGATGGTAGATATAAAGGTGTTAGTTCCTGGCACCAAGATTTACTCTACAGGGCCTTGGACACCCACGACACCCCAAACCCTGGGAGTGAGGGGGCTGTGTGACTCAGGGGTTCCAGGGGAGGGCAGAGGGGAGGGTGGGAGGGGCTGTGACCTTGGCCTTCTCTCCTCTGTCAACGACAGACTTCTGCCTCCTCAACCTCAGTGGCAGCTTCCCAGCTAACTCAGAAGAGCAGACACAGCATGCTTTGCACATCTTTAAAGCCTCCTTTCAGCAGAAAAGAAGAGAGATGGAATTCCCCAAGGAGAAGGTAGAAAAGAAGGAGCAAGAGCCTCCCATCCCTTCCTGCAGAAACAACTAGCCCAGCTTGTCAAGCGCGAGTCAGGGACTAGAAGTGGCACATCGGTGAGTTGTTTCATTTGCAAACACAGCTCCTCAGAAATCGTGGGGTCCTCAGCGACTTCAGGATCTTGCCAGTCTCACCTCTGACCTTCCAGGCTCCCTGTCAGCTGATGGCCCAAGCTCCCCCAGGAGGCTGTCCTGGGCTGGGTGCTGCCCCAAGTGTCAGGGCCTTAGGGACAGGGACCTCACTGCCCCCACCGAGGCAGGCAGGAGGATGGCCCAGGCTGGCCTTCGTGCTGAGAGAGGCCCTGAGGTGGACCCATGGCTGACAGGGCCCAGGAACTAGCCGTTTCCCAAGGTCAGCCCACGAACCATGCCGGACTGGGCGTTGGGAGCCCTGCTTCCCAATTCTAGCCCTGCCACTGACTTGCTGGGGGGCCCGGGAAAATCGCTGATCTTCTTCAGGCCTCAGTTTCCCATTCTGTCACCAGGGTGAGGAATACAGAGCTCTGAGAGTCTGTGGGCTTCCTCAGCTCCTCCCAAACTGACCCAGCTCCCAGGCCTGGGCATGGGGCTGGTGGAGGCTCTCTCCTGGCACCAGGTCATGTTGGCAGGCTCCTGGGCCACGGCCTCAGACTCCCACCATCTGCTGCACTTCTTGATTCCCTCGCACTTTCCACTTGCAGCCTGTGGAGGGGCCAGGCACAGCCAAGGGCTAAGATCGGGCCTCTGCCCTCTGCCTGCCCACCCAGCCCAGTGCCCACCCCACCCACCTGTCTGCTGGGGGCAGGGGGCCTCTGCTGAGCTCCTGGCTAGCCGTGCTATGTGGGCATGAGCAGGCATCGCCCCCTCTTGTCCCCAGAATAGTAGGGGAAAGCCTTCTGAAGGAGACCCACCAGGACTGGGGGAAAACAAAACCAGGGCTTCCTCTGCCCCGTCTCCACTGCCTGTTTCTGTTCCACTTCTCACCAAACCTCGCCTTTGTCTTAGGAGGAGCCGGAGCCGCTGTTTCACATTTGGCCACAAGAGGGAGTTAATGCCCAAACCTGCGAGGTTAATGGGTAAAAGCCTGCATTGATTTTAAGCAGCGCTCGCTGCGTGCAGGGCAGAGCTCTGAACCCTCTATCTGCCGTAGTTTACCTCATCTTCACAACACTATGAAGTGAGGACTTTTATTAGACTCCTATCATTAATGAGGAAACAATAGCACAGAGATGTTTAGTGACTTGCCTGAGGTCACACAGCTGGTAGGAAGTGGGGCCAGGTGTGGGATCCTGATTATCTGAGTGCAGAGTATGTGTCCCTAACCAGTCTGCCTCCCAGCTGCTGAAAGTCCGCGCAGTGGCCGAACACGATCTCTTGCAACAGTGTTGGGGAAGGAGTCTGGTTGGACCCCTACCGACTGCCACTGTGCTGCTACCCAGAGGCAAACTGCTGGTTCTCCTAGTCCCCTTAGCCTGCTGCCTCTGCTCCTTCGCACTAGCTGACCCCACGGCCTGGAATGCCTTCCCCTCAACCTCCTGCAATCTTACTTCTCATGTCCAGGCCCTACCCCAAAGTCACCTCCTCTATGAAGCCCTGCCCATCCCCAAGCAGGTCGGCTGGGGGAGCCGCTGGGCGACTCTGTTGCCTAATACACACCTATCTCCTGTGGGGCTCCAGCTCCTCACTGCTGGGTGGAGCCTACCTGGCGGCTCCCCACATGTCCAGAGCCAGGCCGGGGCCAGGCACGGAGACGTGCTCAGGGGCTGTTGATTGAACAGTGCTTACAAAGCACTTGGTCACGTACACCTGCAGTGCATGCTCACGGCCACTGCTTTCATCCCATTCTGTTATTCCAGTCTTCTCTATCGCTTTCTATTTCATTCTCTCTCTCTCTCTCTCTCTCTCCCCCCTACCTCTCTCTCGCTCATCTTGATTCACTAAATTGGTTTAATTTATTGGTTTAATTGGTTTAAGGTTCACTAAAATGGACCCAAATGGCCCACAGCTTGAAAAACTCCAGTTTAGATTAACTCTAAGGTCCCTTCTGTCTTCCAGGTCACACCTCTCCCTATACCCTACTCTACCATGCCTCTCCCTTGCTAATTACTTCCTTAAAGGCAGGTCAAGTGTCACCTCCTGCAAGAAGCCTCCTCAGAACCCCCAGCGCCTAGCCCCATGCCTCCTCTGATTCTCCAGGTGTTTGTTCCTGGGATGGCCTTGACCTCTCTGCCATAACCACCTGTCTGTTCATCACACAGCCATCCCCAGGAGGCCAGCCATCTTGTCTGTCCTGTTCGCCCATGCACCCCAGCACCCAGCCCAGCAGGGGCTTGATAAATTCAGGAAGCTATCGATCAATCAACAAACCCATGAAAGTTCTGACTCCAACTCTAAGAAACTAAGAATGGCTCTGCCTCCCTTCCTGGGGCGCCCTTCCTCTCTCTCATTTCCTTCCCTGTACCAGGCAACGGCTAAGAAAGCCTTCGGCTCCCACCCCACAACCGAGGTTTGAATCAGAACTCAAAATCTGGCTGAACTGCTTGCCAGCTGTGTGACTCAGGCATGTTACTTCCCTTTTCTGAGATGCAAGGTGCAGACTCAGCAGGACTGGCTCTCAGAGCTGCTGGGAGGTTAAATGTGGGCCATTGTCAAGTGCTCAGCCTAGTGTCTGATGTGGAGGAAACTCCCCACTCCACACCCCCAGCCATATGAAGTCCAGGCCACCCACAGGAGGAAGGCACCCCGCACACTTACTTTTCAGGCTGTCCACTTACTCTCCAGTACCTCCGTGGCCCCCTGTCCCCGGGTGCCAGAGAAGTCACCAGCACCACAGGCAACCTGTGTGTCCTAAGAGTGCTGGCCACCTGCAGGGCTGTGGCCACCCAGATGTCCTGGTGGGAGGACATGACGGCCCCATGAGCCCAGCCAAAGTGTCTCATGATGGACAGCAGCACCTGGGCAGCCGAAGGCAGAGTGGGCACCGGCTCACTGCCTCCCTCTGGAGCCCCACATGACCAGGAGAAGAGGCTCTTGCCCCAGCCTTGGGCCAGCAGGGCTGCTGCTGGGCAGTAACCAGGGTTGACAGGGCCCACAAAAGCAGCTACCATGTGCTTGTGGGCCAGAAATGTGGCTGGGATGTGAGGGATGTCACAGTCCATGGGAAGAACCATGGAAGCCAGCACCAGTGAGGAGTCCTGGTTAGCTCGGTCCACAGCCAGCTGGGCAGCCACACTGGAAGAGCCTAGGCAAAGATGGGGTTGCAGTCCCAGGGACCCAGCACCCCCAGGGTGAAAGTCCCGCCCCACAGGCCAGATTGAGGAGGGAGCCAGCCCACAGGAGGGCAGCCCAAAGAACCATAGAGAGAAGCGGCAGGGAAGGGGCTCTCCTTGGGTGGCCAACAGTGGCCACAGGCCCTGGCAGGTCGGGTAAGTTTTCGTGTGTGGAGCATCCAGTGCCAACCCTCAGGGCATCAGCCCCCACAGTACTGGGGAAGGAGGATGAGGACGAAGTTTCTAGCATTTTCTGCCAGCACTTTCTACATGAATTTGACACAGACAACCTTGCCAAAGCCTCAGCCTCCTCGTTGGTAAGACGGGGATTTGGACCCATGGTGTTGGAAGAGCCCCAGCCTTGTGAGGCCCACCTGTGGTCCTGGGCTGGAGCCCAGTGGCTCAGGGTGTGGGCTCTGGGGGGACCCTCTCACTGCTTCCCATTCGTGTGGCCCTACACCAGTCTCTGAAGTTTTCAAGCCCCATTCCCCTCTGCTGTAAAAGGTGGATATGAACCCTACTTTATGAAGTTATTGTGATGATGAAGTGACATAATGTGACAGTTATCACAGCCCCTGGGACTCAGGTGTTCCATAAATCCTACCTCTTTTGGTCTATTGCTGTGATTCCTTCCTGCACTGATCCTCCAAGCGGGGCCGAGTTCTCCCCGTGCCCCTTGGAGCCTCCCCTGCCTCTTACCCTCAATCCAGCACCCTTTCACAGCACTTGACTCTGCTGGCATCCATGGGTCCCTAGTGCAAGCAGGGCCTATGGACAGGGAGCTCCCCTACCGCACGTCTGCGGCCAGAGGGCTCACAATGCGCACGCACAGTCCCCTCTCTGACGCCACACAGCCCTGTGCGGAGGGCTTTCTAACCTCACTGCACAGATGAGGAAACTGAGGGGAACTGAATGGGGGACCTCCTTGGCCATACTACTGTTCCAGGACCTTGATGCCATCCTGCGACCCGGTGGCTCATGCCTGACCTCTGCCCACATCCCGACCCTTGTCCCTTCCCCACCCACAGGACTCAGCAGGCCTTTCACACCACTCATGTAGTGAGGAGCCTCCACTGTGGGTGCCCCCGGAAGGAATCAGACCTAATTTCACCCTTCAGAAACTGCCGAGCTGATGGGGAGGCTGGTACCAGCCAAAAGCAGAGCTGATCAAAGTTTGGGCAGTAGGCTGGGCCAGGGGCGAGGCCCTGAGGGCCCCCTGAGAAGGCTTGGGAAGGGCTTCCAGCTGGTTCCAGCTGGTTTCAGCTGGAACCAGCCAACACTTGGAAGAACAGATGAAGAGAGTAAGAGGTCATCCTCCCGATGCCAACAGTGATGGTCTGTTCAGAGCTAAGGAATGAGAAGGGCCTTGGAATTACGTGGGGCAATAAACCTAATTCTATCACTCACTAGCCCCTACCCTTGGGCAAAACTTCTCTGAGCCTCAGTTTCCTCTTCTGTAAAATGGAGATGAGAAGAGCCACCTGGTGGTGTCTGTGTGAAGACTGAATTGAGTAGAGCACAGAGGGGAGACTTCTCGTGGAAAGCAGGTACGTAGCTTGTGCCAAAGGGAAGTAAGCAGGTCCTTACTAACTGGCATAGCTTCGCGATCACCATCATCGCTATCTTTGGGTCTCTGAGCGGAGGCAGCGGCTCTGTGGTATAAAGAGAGCTGGATGGGAGCTGGGAGAGTGCGTTTCAGCCCCCGTCCTGCCTTGGCCCCACTCAAAGCTGCAGCCTCTCCAGCTGTAAAGATGCTAATTTGCTGGGCTGGCCAACTGATTCCTCTGGGTCTGCAGTCCTTTGGTTCCCCAGCTCAGGGCTTGATGACTTGGGGATGACTGCTCTTCTGCCAGCCTCCGAGGAGCCCTCTGTGCCCTCCCTGCCCTTCTGCCATGCTCCTCAAAGTGGTCTCCTAGCTGCCCTGCCCCTGAGAACAGGCCCCTTGGAGGAGCTGGGCTTGTTCTGAGCTAATCAGTTCCAGTTGGGAACGTAAGCATAAGTGGCTGACAGTAATGACAGTCACCTTGTCCCTCAATCTGAACTTTCCAAAGCACCTGTGACTCACCACTTTGCCTCTGTTCTCAGAGACCCTGAGAAGAGACAAAGCGACTCTGAGTGGGACAGTGACTAGTCTGAGGTCTCACAGAAACTTAGGGCTGAGCTGGACCAGAGCTTGACTTCCTGTGGCCTAAGACAACAATCACCTTTTTTTTCCCGAATACCTGGAACATCAGAGCTGAAGCATCCTTGGAAATCTAAACATCTGAGCCAGTTCCTCGGAGGCACAGAAAGGAGGAGGAGGAAGGGCCTTCCCCAGGTCCCACAAAGCAGCAGCAGGCTGGCCATGCCCAGTGTCCCAGGAACTCCGCATCAGATGGCCCGCAGGGACTCTCAGAAGGCGCAGGCCTGCCCCAAGGCCAGCCAGGCGCCAGGGCGGGAGCCTGTTTCGGCCCCAGCTCTGCTGCTGGAGTGTGGGATGGGGACCATATTTCTTTCTATGCCTCAGTTGTTCCATTTGTACAGGGAAGACTTAGTTTAGATGTTTAGGTCTCCAAAGTCCTTCAGCTATGTTGTTCTGGCAGTTAATAAAAATCAGGAAACAGGTGGCTTTTGTCTGTGAAGTTGGCCCCATCCCCTCTGCCAGCCTCACCCCCAGGAGTAGGTGGGCTGCCGGTGCCCCACCTCCAGTGCCATGGGTTAGTGCCCCACCTTCCCGAGGAGCGGTCATTGGTATTTTTAGACTCAAGGAGATGGACACCAAGGATTAGCCACAGATTGCTTGGAGTTCATGGAGTTAGCCAACTCCATACTGTCATAACTCAGGAAGATGAAGACACCTTTAGCTACATCAACAGACAAAACACTCAAATAGGGAGGATGATTGGAAGCCAGGGAAAGGGGATGGGCGAGTCCTGTCAGAGCCAGGGCTCCTTTACCTTCTGTATCCAAGGGTCACCCTCCTGACCCCCAACCTGATCCTGCTTGCCTTTCTTCAGGGCAAAATTCCTGAAGACCCACCTGCCAGACTGTGCTGTTGGGGCTGACTCACTGCCTCTTTGGGATCCTAGGTTTCTGCATAGCATCCTCAGACATCAAGCTCTTCAAATGGACTCTGGTCTGGGGACCCCCCCCCTTTGCCACCACAGCCAGCCTGGCCACTGCTGCTGTTGCCTGTCGGCTTCCAGGGAGTCCTGCCTGGGGAGTGCTTCATATATGGCTCATCCCCTCCCTGTCTCCTCAGGAACATGAAGAAGCCACTTCGAAAATGTGATCTGTTTAGATCCTAGGGCTCTGGGGAACCAAGCCAGAAAGGAAGGAGGGAATGAAGGAGTACCTGGGGGAGGGAGGGAGGGAAGGAAGATGTCTTCAGCACTCCGGACAGCTCCAGGACTGGCTGGGACTCCCAGGAGGAAGGGGATGAGCCAGCACTGAAGAAACCAGCATCACTGAACGCCACTGTGTGCCAACACTATTTACACAACCCACTGAGACAGATATTATTATTACTGCATTCCCGCCTTACAGATAAGGAAGGTGCAACCCAGAGAGGTTAAGTAACTTGACCAAGGGCACAGAGCTGGTAAGTGGAGCGGTGATTACAGACCCAGGTTTCTGCTCATCATACCACATTGTCTGGGAATTATAAGGAAGACTTTTCCATCTTCCCTTTTAGGGGACGCTTACAAGGAGATATGCACAAGTGTCCAGTGACATGCAACTCTCCAGAGGCCTTTCAGCCCTCCCTCCCCTGCCTGGCCCCTCCCACCTAGGTGAGAGTAACGTTCACCAAGTACACTAAGTGCCCACCGTGCGGCAGGGGCCATACACACCTTACAACGACCTTGTGAAGTAAGTGTTGTATTTGGCCTTCTTCACGTCACTTTATTTGCTCAGCAGCATTTACTGAGCACCAGCTACGTTTCAGGCCCGGTTCGCTTGAGATACACCAACAAAGAAACAGCAGATTTGCGCCCCCCCCCCCGCCCCCCGCCCAGAGCTAATGTTAGGGCAGACGTGGAGAGAGATGTGTGTGAGTCAAAGCCAACACGATAAACAAGTGGATTTATCTTTTACGTCAGAAAGTGATCAGCGGCATGCAAATGGAAAGGTGGAGACTGGCCATACTGCCATACCATGACTCAGCATAGGCATTTCCCATAATTCTACACGAGCTTTATAATTATAGTCTGATCGTTATAATTGAAACATTGAGTGGATGTTCCTGGATATTTTTATGTAGGCCTTTTTTGTTCTGGAAGGATGGTAGGGCCCCTCTTGGTGTGGCAGACAGATGCCTGTTGCTCTCAGACCCATTCCCTGACCTCCCCACACCTGACAGGGCTTCCAGGCGGGACATCAGAGGGGCCCCTGGCCCTCAGGGAGCTACCCTGGCAACTTCGCTTCCCAGCATCCCCTGCCACTGGCCTCTGCCAGGGTTCAGCCAACGGGAGACACTCACAAGAAAGTAGAGGACAGGAAAACGGGAGAAGCCAGGAGATCGCTCTCTCCTTTTGTGTGTGTGCATGCACGAGAGAGAGAGAGAGAGAGAGAGAGAGAGAGGACGCTTTGGACAGTGTTCCAATGGTGGCTTGCTCTCCCTTGGGTTCTGGCCAACTTTTGGTCTCAGGTATGACCACCTTCTTCACTCTCCCCCCACCACCAGGGGTGGGAGAGACTTCCTGCTATGACCAGTTGCTGAACAGCTTCTGATCCCGACACCTTTTCCCGTTCTAATTTCCCTCTGTGGGACTACCGGGGAGCATTCTGTTTCCCATAGTGTACCCTGACTGACACATTACATATCTGATTTGTTTTGCAATTTCTCACCATTGTGAATACTTCTTTAATAGATACCATGCTTTTGTAATATTTTGAATTTTTTCCTTACGATAAATCCTCAGAAATAGCCATACTGGATCAAAGAATAGGAACATTATTAAGGCTTTTGTTGCATATAGCTTCATATTGCAAGTTCCAAAAAATGTACTGAGTCAAGATATTCTTTAAATAATTAGAGATGTTTGAGCCCTGGCTGGTGTGGCTCAGTGGATTGAGTGCAGGCTGTGAACCAAAGGGTCGCCAGTTTGATTCCCAGTCAAGGGCACATGCCTGGGTTGCAGGCCGGGTCCCCAGTGGGGGCCACATGAGGTGCAGCCACACATTGGTGTTTCTCTGCCTCTCTTTCTCCCTCCCTTCCCCTCTCTCTAAAAATAAAAAAACATAAAGCAAAAAATAAAATTAAATAAATAAATAAATAATTAGAGATATTTTAATATGGACTGAGCATTAGTTGATACAAAGTTTTTGGCGGTGTGATAATAGCAAGGTCATTATGTAAGAAATTAGGCATTTTTTCAAGTCGGCATTCTCGGATACATGAGGGGAAATTACATGGTGTCTGGGGTTTGTGTGAAATTATCGTACAAAAAGAGAAGGGATAAATGAAGTATAGAAAAACCTTAATTTATGAATCCAGGCCATGGCTGTACTTGGGTCTATTGTACACTCACTTTTGTGTGTGTTTGAAAACCCTCACAATGAAAGAAAGTGGAGTTGGCACCTATTGAAAATGTACAAGTTTCACCGTGTCCCCCTCAGCATTTGTATGCTGATTTAACCAGCATTTAACAATGCCCCACATTGCACTCGTTTTCCATATCATATAACAAATTGCCACAAACTTAGCAACTTGAAACAAGGCACACGTGCTGGATAGACTTGCTGCTGGTCAGAGTCTGGGCTCCGCTCAGGGTCTCCGAGGCAGCGGCCAAGGCATCGGGCGGGGCAGGGCCTCACCTGGAGGCTCCAGACCCCTCGGGTTGATGGCAGCAGGGTTCCTGGCAGCTGCCTTCGTCAAAGCAAGCAGCACAGCCAGTGTCTAGTAACCTGGATGGGCGGGGTGTTTTCCTTTTCCCAGAGGACCCAGAATTCAGCGCAGTCAAGAGCTCTGAGCCTGTGAGCTGCTCAGCCTGGGACCTGAGTAAAAGCAATGTGTCCACACGGTGACGACTGGAGATAGGTTTCTACCCAGCAGCCCTGGGACCCTGTGGTTAATTAGCCGTCCCTAAAACCCCCCAAGGACTGACACCACTACATGTCTGTGGCTTGTTATCGTCATTGTGTTCATCTTGCTTCTGGTGGTGAAGTACTGCCATCTGCCTGGGCACCCAACATCCACACAGAGATCAGGAACTTCCATTACAACAGCCCCCATGGCCACCTGTGGCTTACAGAGGACAGGCACCTAGAGCTCTTCAAGGGTGGTGAGGTACATGAACATGTCCCTTAATGCTTTGGGGAAGGGAGTGTCCTCAGCTCCGCCTCAGGGTGTGAGCAGATTCTTGTACCCAGTAGGTAGATCCTGCATGTAGTAGATCCACTCCAACGTGCCCACCGTCCTGAGCCTTCTGACTCTTTCCCGGACAGCATTTCAATCTCATTTAGTGAGGCAAGCGCCCCTAGTGATATTGCTTATCCAGATTGACCTCCTGGGGCCCAGAAGAGGTGGGTAAAGGCAGTGGAGGGTCTGGACAGGCAAATGGAGGAACTGGCACCACTCTTCCCTGAGACAGTCAGTGGGCGGTCAGCGTTGGTCCACCCAGGCCCTGACGAAAAGGAGGTTCTCCCAGGAGCACATCGTAGGAGGTCTCCTGAGGAGAAGGGACGACACAAGCACATGTGATGTGCAGCTCAGAGCGCGCCGGGCACAAGCAGGTGCCAGCTGTGTGCCTGAAAGGAAAGGGCCGGGCCAACACATGCAGCTGGCAGGCCAGCCTGGGCCAAACCAGGACCCAACCTCTCATCTGGAAGACATCCCATTTCTGAAGCCTGTCCGTCTTCATGGCTCGGCCCCTCCTGCACTAGGCACCTGGAGACCTCAGGAGACTCGACTCATGGCGGTCCACCCAGGGCGGACACCCCCAGCTGGAGTCCCACTCATTCAACGCTGCCATCCACCCAGTAGCCATGGCCTTTCAGGTCCTGCTCCCGCCGGGGCTCATCTGACCAAACTTGGCCTTTAACCGATTTGTGCTGGGTGCCCAGCCCTGCAGTCAGGCATGGTGTCTGTCTGAGGGCTCATGGCCTGGTGCGTGCCTGCAGAGAGAGTCCTGTGGCAATGACAGCTCTGACAGGGAGGACGAGGTGTGCAGTGAGTGAGGAGGAGAGACCAACCGCCTGGAGAGGCAAGGAAGTCTTCAAGGAGGTGTCGTGCTCTAGCTAGCTAATGCTGGGAAAGCACTTCACACTTCAGGGCTCCACGCCACAGCATTAGCTGCGGCCGCTGCCTGGCCTGGGGCAAGTTGTGGGGAGGGCACGTCTCACACCAGGAGGCAGGTCCTGGGAAGGGCGGTCAGGTCTTGGACACAAGCAGAGGGCAGTTGCCTGGCATCAGGGTTGAAACCAGGAGGTGGCAGCCAGATGCCTTGGTGGCCGTCACCAGGAAGCTGCACTGCCCTGATTGGTTCCCCTCCATTCTGGGGGCTCTCTCCAAGGGTATCAGATTTTGTCCCCAGAAAATGGAGTCCCTTAGCTGAAGAAGGAGCATTGAGTGGTCTCTGAGCACTTCTCAGCCAGGGTAGGGGCTCCCTGGGGTGTTGCCACCCATGTTGGCACACCTCTTCATGTCACTGGCCACTCACCGCTCCCTGGGCTGGTTGCCCTGGTGTGGGCCACTCACTGTTAAAGCTTCTGTCCTCTTGAGTTCAGAAACCTGCCTCTCTCTGACCTTGACCCCCTGGTCCCTGTTCTATACTCTCTGACCACAGAGTAAGCTCGCCCCTTGTCCTCTTCATCAGCCCCAGAGAGTCAAGAAGTGTCGCCGACATAAAGGACCAGTACAGGGCGCCCACAGAGCCTTCTCAGCGGCTGGGACAGCCACCAGAGCAGACACACAGCGCACACTGCACTCAGGACCACCCTTGGCGGTTGTCGCACAATAATCCATTTAATTGTCACACTCCCATGAGACAGGACAGGACTTTTCTGCCTTGTTCATGTCAGGGTCCCCAAGATCCTGCCTCACACTTATGAGTGCAATAAGTGCATGTTCAATTGCATTGTCCCTGTTTTGCTGATGAGAAGCCCTAAGCACAGAGAAGATCTTACCTGCTGAAGATCACACAGCTCTTAAGTGTCAGAGTCTAGAATCTCAAACCAGGCAATCTAGCTCCAGAGCCCATGCCCTGAACCCCAGTATGTGCTGCTTTAAAGAAACATCTTTTGCTTTCCCAGGAAAGCGGGAAGGCACACCCGTGACGTCAATGACAGGACGTCAGAGGCACTTACGTGGCCCTACGAAATGTTCTACCTCCCTTAAGTTCATTGCGACCTCCATCGTGTGAAGTCCGCAGGGGCAGGGGCCTTTCTGATCCTGCTCACTGCTGTGCCCCCAAAGCCATGCCTGGCGCATAATATATGCACAGTAAATACAGGCTGGGTGAGTTAACTCTACAGATGAGGGACTCAGGTCCCTATCATTTCAGAGACTTGCCCCACGTGACAGAACTAGTAAATGAGAAAGCCCTAATTTGAAATCAGTCTCTGCGCCAGAGGCAGTTTCTACTGCACCATGCTGTCTGGCCTCCCTTGGCCTCAGCTTCTCACCAGGTAAGTGGGGACCCTAGGTAAGTGTAGCTCCCTAGGGCTACAGTGGGGACAAAGGACGTAATGGGTGAGAAGGTGCTGTGCAAACAGGAGAGGGGCACCCAGATGTGATGTCTCCTTGTTCTGTGTCTGCGTCACGGAGGCCTGCACTAGATCTGGTGCAGGGCAGGAGTTGGGGGTGCTGCATGAGAGCCCCAGTGAATGGCAATGATGCCTACAGGACTTCAGGAAAACTGGGGTGGTGGATGGGTGGGTGGGTGGGTGGGTGGATGGATGGATGGATGGATGGACGGATGGATGGACAGGTAGATAGAGGGACAGGTGGTTAAGTGGATGGGTAGATGGAGGGCTGAATGGAAGAAGGGACAAATGGATAGATGAGGAAATCAATACCCTCTTGAAAAAGTGCACCAGCATGGACTCAGGCTGCTATTTTAGATTTTGTCCAGCAGAGGGCACCAAAGCCCAGCAATTGGCCTAGACCTCAGTTTCTTGGCTGTAAAAGCCTCCCTGCAGAATGGCCCGCCTTGCATCTAGCACTAGGCCTGGCCTGGAGCTTGATGGCAGCTCTGGCAGGTGAAAGAATCAAAGACACAGACAGAGGACCAGGTCAGAGTCCGTGGGGAGCAGGGGGAGGAGTGAAGAGCACAGGTTTAGAGGCAGACCCAGACTTCCTGCCTCCAGTAACAGCAGCTCGGGAGAGGATTGCACACCCCAGAGCCCAGTTCCCTTTTGTAAAATGGAGAAATAAGTGCATCTTCTAGGTGAGGGTTAAATGAGATACCCCCCAGAAAATGGTCAGTACACTGAAGGCCCTCAGCACTCACAGGTGAGGTATCCACGGCTCAAACAGGTTTATATCACTTAACAAGCACAAGGTGGGAAGTAAAGGTGGCCTCTAACACCCCCAGAGAGAGTTCTATGAGAATAGAAAAAGTCCTGTTAGGAGCCAGGTGGTTCTGGGGAATCAAGACACTTCTAGGCAAGTGTGGAAGTTTTGTGGGGGAAGCTGCTCAGAAGCTGAGTAGTTCTTGGAGACAGAATTAGGTGAGCCCACCAGGGGTGGATACCAAATACACACTTAACAGCCCACCCAGGAGCTTCAAGTGCACCTTCTTGTCATGGGAAATTAACACTTTATATGTGGAACTTGACTTTCATTCGCCACCCTAACAGAGAGTTTCAGGAGGCCGAGCTTTTCCTTCGGCATCCAGTTTGTGTTTTGCCGTCACTCATGACCGCTGCCGGGGACTCGTCACAGGGACCAGGTCTGACTTTAACTGGCTTGGGACGCGCTTGTGGGCAGGCGGCACCCTGCAGAAAGCTAAGCCCAGTTCTATCCGCTTTAAAAAATAAACAGAAAGCCAATGTTTTTCTGGAGCAAGCAACCTTGCTGGAGGGAGGGAGCATCCGGCCCGGAACACAAACAGGGAGCAAGCCTCGGATGGAAACCTGGCCGGGCTGCGGCCCTGATCCTGGGAGGAACGTTGTCCACACTGTGGCGTTCCTGTTTCAGAAAGCAGCACGCACGCGGCAGGCCTCGGGACGGGGAGGCCCCAAAGAGGGCAGATGCTTTCAACTTGCCCTTTTTTCACTCATAAGACGGTGTCTGGAACCTGCCAAGGCGCTGCAGGCTAAGGTAACGTTGAGCAGGGTCATACCTACCATGGTCTAAACCTGCTTCTGCTGGGTTTTAGCAGCTCCTGGTGCTGCTCACCTGCATGGAATGTCACTTAGAGGGTCTGCCTTTTCTGCCGGCAGCACAGGGCCCAGTTCCCTGGCCCAGCTCGAGCAGGATCTTGGCACTCATTCTTTAAAAAGTTACTCTGCGCACCTCCCATTCACGAGTCCAGCTTGTTGAGATTCTCCCCTTCATTCATCTGTGACTTCAACATTTTCTGATCCCCTGATCCAGCTCTGTCCTTGGTTCCCAGGGAGATGGACGATTAGGCCAGGGACCCCAGTGGGGGAAGCAAAGGATTGCAACCTAGCAGAGGGTGGAGACACAAAAGGCGGTGGGAAGGGTGGTGGCGGAGGGCGGGGAGAACGGCTGGCTTTGGAATGGATTCTGTGGTCCGGTGATCCTCGGCCCCTCCCTTCCTCAGGCATGTGCGGTTCTGATGAGCTGGGCTGATGCTGCTTCACCCCAGTCTCGGCAAAATGGCTGGGCAGAACAGAGGCAGCAGAGGGCAGCCTGGCAAGCCCCACAGCTGACAAAGAGTCAGCAGCAAGTACCGAGGAGTAGATGAGAGACTCTAGAAAACCATGAGCAGCAGCATCATGAGAAAGGGAGCCACGCTCGCCAGGTGGGTCCCGGCCAGCACCCCAGAGGACAGGGGCTGGGAGTCTGCAGCCTGGAGCACTGTCAAATTGCTGCCTGTGGTCCCAGTGCCCCAGACAGGGCAGGTCCAGCAGTGTCTGCAGACCTAGCCACAGGCTGGGGGCGGGGCCGTGCGGGCCTGAGGAGCCCACTCGGACTTGCGTCAAGGTACCCGAGCAGTGGGTCGGAAAGACGGCTGCTCCCCCTGTACCATCTTACCAGCAGCGGGGCACCTCCAAACAGGCGCTGCCTCTCCTCACTCTGACGTCTGAGGCCACTCTTTGGGGCCTCTTGCTTCCTTTAAGGGTGCGCTACCGGTGATGTGGCCTGGCCCCAACCCTTAGTGCCACCACACTCCCTCGCCCTGCCGCGCAGATCCGAGCCTTCGGTCAGGAATCTGACTGTAACTGGGTGCCTATGGGGACAGCAGACCCGACCGCATTCAGTTCTGCTATTCCTTTTCCAAGACGTGGACCGGCTGCCGGTGGCGGGCTTCCACACAATCTCTCAGCTTCTCCCGTCATTGTTGGGTTGTCACGGTGCATAGAGGACACTGTGGGCAGGGCAGACTTGTGTGGGCTGTGCATTCTGCCTCTGACCGGCCTGTGGCCTTGGGAGCCTGAGTCTCCTCACTGTGAAATGGAGGGCAACTGTGACTGCCTCTGGGGTCACAGTGAGGTTTGTGTGGGTGGTGACCGGTGCTCCTGGCACGGGCAGGGAGTTGCCCAGGAAGTGTATGTTAGCTCTGGATTCTGGAAAGCACGGGCCAGGCTGCAAGGTGCAGAGCCTGTGGGCTTGTTGGGAATGAAGCCAGACTCTAGCCCATGACGGGTCAGCATTCTCTCTTCCTGATGAGTCTTGATCCATGTCACGTGGAGAACATTCCAAGAGCTGGGAGCTGACAATGAAGGCCAGAGTAGCCTCGAAGCGAGGAAGCACTCTTCAGGTGAGCCTGGGTGCCAGCAGCTGTCCCCCATGAGAGAGGACTGCCATGCTCATGCCCCAGCTGTGTGCGTGCAGCCCGGGATGAGACCACGAGTGCAGCTGATGCCTGCTCTGTGCTTTGGGCTTTGGCAGGGTGGGACACTCCACCTGAGAGAATGCTGCGTCTGATTTTCTGAGCTTCTTTGAGTCAGAGTCCGATAATGGGGCCCAACATGCCCCCCTGGAGCCAGCCTCACAGCTGCTGTTGCCCCTGCAGGGAGGGGCTGGCTGTGGCAGGGGCCACGTGGCACAGGCTCCCAGCTCCCGGCCCCAGGCCAGGACGGGAATGGGAAAGGGGACTCTGGGCAGGGATAGGAAAGGCATGGGAACCCAGAAATATTGGCTCGGAAATGGGCTGAGAAAGCAATACCAGGCAGGGAATTGGGGAGCGGGGATCAAGTAGTAATGGATAAGAAGGAGAAACAGAATTCAGCACAAAATTGCCATAGACGGGGAGGGGGTAGAAAATCAGAGAGAAGGGCAGGGAGAGAGATAGAAACTATAGAGTCAGGAGCAGTGGAAACACAGAAAGGGAGAAAGAGAGGAATAGATTCAAGAAAGAAAAGTTAAGATAGGAAGTAGATGTTCAGAAAGGGAAATAAAGCCATAGAAAGAGGAAGCAGAGAGCCTAGGAGAGAATCAGAGACAGAGAGGAAGAGTATACGGTAAGACACGGAGCACAAAGACAGGAGCAAATAAAAGGCCGTGCACCAGTCGGGACTGGGGGAGGGCGGAGCCAGCAGGGGCCTTAGAATCTACCACGGTCAGCCCTCCCCATTTCACAGACAAGAAGACCAAGGCCCAGCAAATCAGAGGCAGAATCAGGCTTAGAATACAGGCGACAAAGCCAGTGAAAGGAGAAAGAAACTTGGCAAAAAGCTGAGAGACTGGAAGAAAGCCCCAAAGTGGGGAGGGGCAGGAAGAGAGGAGGAAGAGGGCCAGAGGCCGGGCCACTGGGAGACTCAGGACACCCAGAGCAGAGAACACATGGCCTCTCCCGAAGCTGGTGATCTGCCGTGGCAAACAGACCAGAGAACCCCCCTGCCGGATCCAGGTCCCAGCCGCAGGCGGAGGAACTGAGGGGCGGTGTGGGCTGGGCAACACCAACAGCAGTTTTCATTCTTACACATTCTCACTGAGCCCAGTCCTTTGCTCCTCAGACCTCTCAGATTAAAACTGGTAAACCGGGAGGAAGCCACTGGAGGTGGGCACACAGGTAGGCCTGAGAAACCGGAGCCAACAGTGAAGAAAGAAGTGACAGAATCATGAACAACAGATACAGAAGCCGCCATGACTCAGTCTGGGACCATGCAGAGCCGGAGCATCAGAGTTATAACAGTGAGTGTGCTTAGGAACGATTCACAGCTGTGTGGCAGAGGTAACCAACCACCCTTGTGAGCACTGCTTACAAAGGTATATAGATGCATGACGTGCACCTTATAGACAGAATCTCAAATCAGGAGTCC
This sequence comes from Macrotus californicus, assembly GCA_007922815.1. Classification (NCBI taxonomy): domain Eukaryota; kingdom Metazoa; phylum Chordata; class Mammalia; order Chiroptera; family Phyllostomidae; genus Macrotus; species Macrotus californicus. The sequence continues at coordinate 68,720 of VMDR010001918.1, forward strand.
AGCAATGTGCTCTGAGGGTACGAGATTTCTATGTGGGTTTTCAAGTGTGTGTTTTCCTTATCTGATATTATTTTAAAAATTCTCTCCCAACTATGAATGCAAATTGTTTCCTTTCCAGTGATAATCCAAAGTTAAAAGATGTTTGTAAAATAAGACTTGAACTTCTTGGTCAGGGTTACTCAAGAAAGACCGAGGACTGAGTGAGTCGGTTAACCACGGCTGACTTTGACTTCCCATTGCCAGGCCGTGGGCCTGCAGGGGGCTGGCCCATCATGGAGTGTCATCTGAGCACAGAACGATGCCCAAATACAGCGGGCAGCAGAGGCTATGGTGGGAGATCAGTTATATGCAATCAAACAAGTAACTGTATTGAGGATAATGAGGGCCAGATTTCTCACTGATAGAAGAGGGAATCACAAATATGGAAAGGGAGAAAAATACAGTTAGCCCTCTGGAGTTGGACTGAGCACCAATCCATGATATAAATTCATGATTTCCCAGGGAGAGGAGTGTTTTAGCTCTCACCAGTGAGAGGATCTGGGCACAGTAACACCCCAACAGCAACGAGCACCCCTACCACTTAGATCTTGGCTTCTAAAGGAACCAGGACTCCTTGTAGAAATGGCTCATTTCAGGCCTCAGGTAGGGAAATGACGGGATGATCCTGGAATGGCTTATTGTTTTGGAAAGTAAGGAAGGTCTCAAAGAATGATGGGGACATATAAAAAGACACAGAACTCTCTAGTCAAATCCAGAACACTTTGTGCATCAAAATAAATAACAGATTATAACTCACTGAATAAAATAAGAAGTGAAGAATCCAAATTGTCAGGCAGGGCAACACCAACAGCGTTGGTAGGAAGGACAGAGGGAGAACTCGATGAGGAATAAGATATTTATATAGTTTCAAAATACTTCCCCACATGATACTTACTCATTACAAGTAGAAAAGGAATAATTCTCTGCAGCACTTTTCCTACAGAGAAGCATGGCAAACACTATCAATGTGATTGGACATCACCAGTCATGGGACAAGTTGAGTTAGGTGCCACCTGATAAGATGCGACGAGAAGACCAGAGTGTCACTACTGAGATATTCCTGCTACAGATTCAACGCCTAAATCTGATCGTGAGGAAACATCAGACAATCCAAAACTGAAAGGCATTTAAAAGTATCAAGATCATCAAAGTCAAGGAAGGACTGAGGACCTACTTCAGCCTGAAGGAGAATGAGAGACATGACATGACAACACAGGGCTTTAAAGGACGTTGTTGGGACAATGGGAGAAACACGAATGAGGTCTATGAGGTCTGGGGCGGAGAGTCTAGGAATGTACATGTCTACTTCCTGATTTTGATGGTCCTGTTGTGATTAGGTAAGAAACCGTCCCTGTTTGTAGGAAACACTAACATAGACCTTCAGGAAAAAGCAAACTATGTGTGCTTTTCTGTAGATGTCAAATTGTTAAAAAGAAGTTTTTAATTTTCCCACAATAAAAATCACCAGATAAAGAGTTTTTCATATAAGCAACGTCAAGCCTTCGATGAATGAATAACTCTAAATTCATACAACTCTTCCATACAAAAATCAAAGTTAGCGTGGTAAAGAACAATCGTAAGCTCATAGAACTTATGAACACGTGTGTAAAAATCCCAAATAAAATACAAGCAAAGTCTAGGACACCAGATTCCAAGAGCCTTTCTTGAGAGCAGCTTACCAGCCCTGTCCCCTGTGAGCCTCCAGTTCCCGCTGCAGGCGACTGTGCCCCAAGAGTGCCATCCTGGGTCGTGAGAGCACGCCCCCTTGAGAGGTGACCGAGTGTGACATGGGAAAGCCTGGAGCATTGAGGGAGACTCCCTGCAGCACAGTTGCCAGACTTACTCCTGAACTGCCTGCTCCAAGCCTGTGTGTGAGAAAGACAAACTCCTCTTACTTGTAAGCCCCTATTGTTTGGGAGTGTCTGTCGTTCATAGCCAAATCTTGTCTTAACTAATATGCAATGAGAACATATTAAAGGAGAAACGCCACATTTTTATCTTAGATGAAAAAGATTCAATAAAATTCAACGCTCACTCATGATTAGAAAACACTTGACATCTGAGAGCTGCAGGAGAAGAAAGAAGGGCTTGCTGAGCAGGGCTGGCACTTCGGGGTCACCCTTCTGGGAAAAAATAAAACGTGATCTGTGCCTCATCCCATGCACAAAAATCAGCTCCAGATGGATCAAGGACTTACGTGTGAAAGCCGGCTTTTTGTTAACCTTAGGAAAAAACACAGGAACATTCCTTTGTGAACTGAAGATAGAGAAGGACTTCTTAACCAAGACATTTAAAATGTAAACGTGCCCTGCCTGGGGCAGTTCAGTGAGCTGGGCATCATCCCGAAAACTGAAAGGTTACCTGTTCGATTCCAGGTCAGGGCACATGTGTGGGTTGCAGGCCTTGGGGTCATGCAAGAGGCAACCTGATGGGGCATTTCTCTCCCTCTCTTTCTCCCTCCTTTCCCTCTCTCTAAAAATAAATAAATAAAACCTTTTTAAAAAATGCAAACATAAAGGGAAAGAGAAGTGCAATAAACTTGACTGCTGTAGGGTTTAGAACTTCGGTTCATCACAAGATACCACAGAGAAAGTGAAAACACAAGATGCGAAGTGGTACTGCAAACCATCTTTTCCAAAGATGACGGCAAGGGCTCTCCCATCCCACAGGCCCTTTAAAACCTTGCTGCTCCCTATCAAGAGTAGAATTTGTACTTGGCCCTGAAAGGTCCTGGTAACTGCCTTGACCAATAGGGTACAGCCAGTGATGCTACATGACGTCCAAGGCTAGGTCGTACAAATGCCGCATATACAGGTCAACCCCCACCCCCTGCTTCTGGCCTTCTCCCCTCCCTCCACCCCCAACCCCCTGGACACCACAGGGCTGCTTTCTGGTCAGACCCTGGCTTCACCACATCTGATACGGTGTCTATGTGGGCTTGACTTCTCCAACTGTCTCAGCAAAACCCTCCCCCGGGACTGTCCGGCCTGGAGACCTGCTTTGGCCTTACCTGGGGGCAGACATCTGTACAGTCTCCAACCTGAGAGGTGGAGGGAGGCACAGAAAACAAAAATCAAAGGCATATCCAACATCCATTTGTGTTGAAGAGTTGGGGGAAGAGGTGGCCTAGGGCTAGCCCACGCAGGTGCACTAAGAGTGGGGAGCCATGTCCCCACTGGCTGCCTGGTGCCATCCTCCAGAGCCGTGCCCAGGAAGGGCAGGGAAAGGCTGGGACTTGGAGAGTGTTGGGTCCTTGCTCTGCCCCTGACTGTGCTGTGTGACGGTGAGCATGTCACTTTGCTCTCTGGGGCTCCAGAAGGCCTGATCTATCGAGCAGGTGCTCCCTAAATGGAGCTGAAGGTATGCCCTCTTCCCCTACTCCCCACATCGATCTGAGCCGGCAAACTTCTGTTCACTCACCAAGACCCATCTCATTTCTCATCCCTGCAGGAAGTCCCCCTTGACTCATCAAGTGACTTGGGGGTCTCCATGCTTCCCTCCGTCACAGCACCAAACTCCGTCTCTCATCCCAGCCACACCTGCTGGTGAACCCTCAGAGAGCAAAAATCAGGTCTGAACCACCTCTGTGTCCAAGACCCAGCTCAAGGCCTGGCACAAAGCAGGCACCAGGAAATGGCTGCTGAACTAATTATTTAATTAGCACATAATGAAATGCGTCCCTGTAAGAGGACACAGAAAGTTCTACTCTGGCTGAAGGCCATGTAGCACGTTTCCAGCAGAGTCCCCAGGCTTCTCTGAGATCCCCGAGAGAGTCACGGGGCTGTTGGGAAAGTCACCAGCTTCCAGGCAGCTGCCTTCTCAGCTGGTCTCATGATACACATGAGTCTCTCATTTACTCATTTATTTTCCAGTAGTGGCCATATTCCAATCCTGGCATTCTTTCTTCTTCTGGTGAGGTCTACAGACATATACAAGGATATTAATTGTCACCAATGCTGATTTTTTAAAAAGATTTTATTTATTTACTCTTAGAGAGAGGGGAAGAGAAGGAGAAAGAGAGGGAGAGAAGAAACACCAATGTGTGGTTGCCTCTCTCATGCCCCGTACTGGGGACCTGGCCCGCAACCCAGGCATGTGTCCTGACTGGGAATCGAACCAGCAACCCTTTGGTTCACAGGCCGGCACTCAATCCCCTGAGCCACACCAGCCAGGGCATAATTTAAATACATCTTCAGCCCTGGCTGGTGTGGCTCGGTGGATTGGGCGCCATCCTGCAAACCAAAGGGTTGCTGGTTCGATTTCCAGTCAGGACACATGCTTGGTTTGCGGGCCAGGTCCCCATTAGGGGGCACGTGAGAGGCAACCACACATTGGTGTTTCTTCTCTCCCTCTCTTTCTCCCTCCCTCCCCTCTCTCTAAAAATAAATAAAATCTTTAAATATATCTTCATACTTTTTGTGCCTTAGCCAAAACACACAGGGTGAAACTATCAATTATCTGCGTGCAGATTGTCCATGGGCACCGTAGACTCCCAGGTGGCTTCCCCTCTCATTAGAAGCTAAGAACCCAACCTTTCCAGTGTAGCCTGAACCGAGTAAAATCTTGTATCCTGAGGCTTGCTCACACACCTGTGGCCTGTTTCAGTTCAGTCTTATAAGATTTTATAAAGATACAAGATGATATATATATATAGGATTGCATATCAATCAATGGAGTGTTAAAGGCAATTGTAAAAATGATGTAGAAGAATATTTAATTTAATAAAAGGGAAAGATGTTTACAGGATTTTGTTAAGTTAAAGAACATAGCCTAAAAATTAGTATTTAGAGATGAGAGTTTATGGGTGATTACACATGTACACAGGTATGTGTAATGAATTCCAGCGGCAAACCCCTCAGACTCAGAAGTGCAAAACAAGGTGATAGCTTCGTTTTTTACATTTAATTTCTACTATGAGACCCCATTCTACAAGGTGGAAATTTAATCTCAGTCATTCCTGGGTCGCCCACCCATGCAAACCACCCCCTCTCCTTTTGCCTGTTCTTACAGGTGGGTCCTTGAGTGTCATCTGTTCACAAAGGTGTCCACTGAGACCTCCCATCAGCTTGTCTGAGTCCCGGCTGTTAGTCCTCAGGGGCTGCTCATGGTCAAGCCTTGTTCCCAACCAGGTGGCCCTTCGGTTCCAGGCAGCCGTCTTGGCTACTTCAGGGCCCCTGTGGCAGGCAGGAAAAAAGTTCCCTCCACCAAGACATACTCTCTTTCTAATCTCCTACAGCCTTGTGACATAACCTTATGTGACATAACCTTATATGATAAGCGATGAAATTGCCTTATATGGCAAAATACGTGATTAAGATAAAGATCTTGAGAGTTTATCATGGATCATCCACGTGGGATCTCGCTGTAATCACACATATCCTTGTAAGAGAGAGGTGAACGCTCTGACCAGTGTGGCTCAGTTGGTTGGATATCGCCCACAAAGCGAAAGGTTGCCGGTGTGATTCCCAGTCAGGGCACGTGTCTGGTTGTGGGTTCAGTCCCCAATTGGAGCACTTATGGGAGACAATCAATTGGTGTTTCTCCTTCACATCAGTGTTTCTCTCCCTCCCTTCCCCTCTCTCTAAAAATAAATAGATAAAATCTAAAAAGAGAGAGAGGAGGAAGCAGACTGGACACAAACGAAGAGGGAACAGAGAAAGACAAAGCCATAAGCTGAAGAATGCCAACAGCCACCAGAAGTAGAAGAAGCAAGAAGTCCCCTCACCTCACTCAAGAGCCTCAGAGGGAGCATGGCCCGGCTAGCACCTTCATTTCAGCTCAGTGAAACTGATTTCAGGCCTCTCAATAGTGAATACTGGCCTCCAGAATAGTGAGAGAATAAACTTCTGTGGCTTTAAGCCAGTGAGTATGTGGCAGCTGGTTGCAGCAGACACAGGAAACTGATACAGCTACACATCAGGTGTACTGTAATCTTTCCCCCTGTGTGTGAGCCAAGGGGACCCCTGGGAGCTTTCCCTTACGCCCTACAACCCTCTCCCCCAGGGCCAGGACCTCTCTTTCTTTCACCCTCAAGCCTCTCCTGGGCCCACCTGCTCTGCTCTGCTCTCCAGAGCCTCAGCTGGGTGCAAGGAAGTCAAGTGCCCTGACTCCTCCCCGCTCCTGGAGTCCCCCAGCACCCCTCTGCCCCCCTGGGGCTGCTCCAGCACACTGGCTTCCTGGAAAAAAGTGAGGTGGGGTGGGGGTGGGGGTAGCTGATGCAAGGTACCTTCTCAGCACCCCAATTCTTCACCTTCCTCCCTCTCTCCTTCTCCTGTCCATTAGAACATTTCTTGTCTGGTCTGGAACCTGACCCTTCATCAATGCTTTCGAATGTGTTGCTCACACTCAAACCTCAAAAGCTAACTGTTTGCTGCCTTTGTTATCCTTGTTCCACCACGGCAGGAAGGCGCAATCCCCGGGCAGCCTGGGTGGGGACAAGGGCATGGAGATAAAAGATTAAGAGTAATTATCTTTGGGTCACATATATTTTCTCCATGGTACTTTACTTGGCCATTTCCCAAAATATCTAACATTAACATATATTATTTTTGTAATTGAGGAAAAATTATTATATTCAGGAAATTGTTTAAAGTGCATAACATTTAAAATGTTTTTTTTAAGTAGGCATGGAAAGGAACAAGTGCAAGAATAAAGCTGCAACTGCATTTGCTCTGGGTGGGACCCCGCTCTGCTCTTGGCTTCTCCACAGCCGCTGAGCATGAGAAATGCCGCCACAGCGCCCGTGAGGTTGGAATGGACCAACTGCGCAGAAGGACTGCTATTCTTAGGCCTCAAAGCAGACAGGAGTTTCTGCCAAGGATCTGTTACACACATATTCTTAATCTGCTTTTTTACAGAGCGGAAACTGAAGCGGACTGGTGAAATGTCTCACCCAGTGATGCAGCTCCAAAGAGATGGAGCTGGATTTAAACCCACGGAAGAGTCATGCAGGGCGGTCCTTTTAAAAGACACGTCAATCGCCCTGGTCAGTGTGGTTCAGCTGGTTGGAGCGTCATCTCCTGAACTGAAAGGTTGTGGGTTTGACTCCCTGTCAGGGCACACGCCTGGGTGGCAGGTGTGGTCCCCGGTGAGGGTGTGTATGAGAGGCAACTGCTTGATGTTTCTCTCCCTCTCTCTCCCTCCCCTCCCCTCTCTCTAAAATCAATAAGTGTGCCCTCTAATATAAAAAAAAAAAAAGATGTGTCAAATTGCGTCAATCCTGTACTCAGTCTCCAATAGCTCAGTTTATTCAGGGCAAAGATCAAAGCCCTTTGACCCAATAATGCCCTGGTGTCCTGACCTAAAGTTTCCTGCTCCACTTCTCCACTCCAACGGGCCAGACCAGCCCAGGGGTGGGGGAGGCAGAAACTTTCCTCTACCCCTCAAGGTTCTTTCCTTTGACCTCAAAATGAAATCTACATGGGAAAGACTAATAAGAAAAAATAACCAAACTTAATTACATATGTATGTGCGGGAACCCCCACATACATGAGAAGGTCAGAGATACCCCCACCACCACATACATGCCAGGCAGAGAGACAGGAAGTCGAAGTGAAGGGTGTGTGGGACTCGAGGCTAAGGGTGAGCCTAGGCGTCTCAGGACTTCAGAGGAGAGGAAGGTCAATGTAGGATGGTAAGAAGAGCAGATGCTCAGCAATTAGATGTTTTCCCTACCTTACAGATAATTCACAAGAGCTTAATTCTGGTGATAATCTCATTATGGGAAGGCCCCTAATTTAGTTTCTTTACGGGAAAGGTAAAAGTTTCTAGTGAGCTCACTGAGTCTCAACTGCCTTCAGCCCCAAACAGTTCTCACGCCGCAGAGGTGCATCTCAGGAGGCCAGTTCTGGGCCCCTTTCGGGAGCATGTGGGGCGCGTTCTCGAGCAGCCAGAGCCGGGGAAGGGCACACCTGTCTGCCTTGCACGGTGGCCCATGCTCCGGTGGGGCAGGGTCTGGTGCCCAGCCTAGGGCTAGGATGTGCGCGGGCTCACTCCCAAGATGGTATGAAGCCTGTAGTCATGGAAACAGCCTCCCCGCTGGGCCTCTGCCCTCACTAGCAGGTCTTCCTGGGTCTGCCCCCAGGCTGTAGCTTCCCTGGGTTTTGAGCTCTGATACCTCAGCAGCCACTTTGTCAAGAGTTTGTCTAAACAACTTCCGGTACCTTCCGGTACCTTCACTCTGAGTCCAAAGGCCACCAAAAAGCAAGCCAGGCCCTTTGTCCATGCCTCTCAGCACTGTGAGCTCAGGTGGGACAACTGGCCTATTTTGTATAAGGATTGACCTCATACACTGAATTTTTCACCTTAATTCTTATTCTAAGGTTATAGTAGTTTATATAACGGTGTAAGATTTATTGAATAGTAACTATAAATTTTTATATTTCTTATTTAACTTCATTCACATAACACCCTTGCAAGGTAAAAATTATCTCTCCATTTTATTAAAGACTTGTGATTTTGGGGGGAGTGGAGCAGGGCCACAGTTGATCAGTGACTGAGAGTCAGTCACTCACCCCCTCGGCCCTTCATCTGCCCTTCAACTCTCTGTGAGCGCCTTTCCCCCCAGCCCCTGCTCCAGCCTCAGAAAGTATAGGTGGGATTTGCACACAGGGCCCCTGACCCTGACCCTGAGCTCATTTCTTTGTCAGACATTCAGATTTCATGTCCAGTAATGTTTCTTAGTGTGAACCTTCCATGTTGGGTGTTCTGTCTGTGTCTTGGCATGTGATTCTTATAACAGTGCACCTGGAGGGAATCAGAGGAAAGACAACAGAGGGCCAGAAAGCAGAAGCCTAAGACTACCCACAGGTAAGGGGCAGAGTCCAGAATCCAACGGCGTGGAATCATGTTCACTTCCCACCTCAGCTTTCACATTCCAGGCTCATCATCTCCGTCTCACGTGGGTTCCTGGGTTCTTAAATCCCTCCAGCTGGGCCTTGGGGTCTAATCCCTCTCAGCTGAGGCAGCCCTGATATCAAATAGCCCAGCTCCAGCAGGCTCTGCGGGAAGATGCCAGCAGAGGAAAGCAGCCCCTTCCAGGGGCCCACAAGTACAGCCCTTGTTTGGGGGGGCCTGCTCCTTGGCCAGGGTACTGGGACAGTCAGAGACAGAAAGGGAGCCTGTTCATGCAGGGTGGGGGCAGAGTTGTCCCAAGCCACAAATGGCCAGACAACACTGGCCGTGGGTCACGCCACTGCCTCCTCTTCTTCAGGAAGGCAGTACTAGGAGGTGTGAGTCCAGCATGCCCCCTAGACTGTGCTGGGGCCAGTGGCTGTCCTGGAGCACCCTCCCAACAGAGGGTTATGGGTAAGGAGTCAGGCTGGCCAGGGCTGGAGCTGGAGAGTCAGGAGCCAGGCAGGAGCTTTGGGAGAAACCAAGACCAGCCCTGAGCCAGGCTGGGGAGGCTAAGGCCTATGGAGAGGAAGGAGGACAGTAGGTGGAACAGGGGTCTGGAGAGAAGAAGGAGGAAAGGACACAGACACGCTGTGCTGCCACCTTCAAGGCCAGGCAGGTCCATGGTGTTCGTGCAGACGGAAAAATATTCACAGAGCCATCCGGATATCTGGCATGCCTTTATTCACGGGTGGGTGAGCTACGTATGCTGTAAGCTGTGTGTCTATCTGCATGTCTCATGTCATGGCCCTTGCTCCCCAGCGTGGCACCTGTCCCCTTGCGTGTCTCTCATCATTGCCCCCAGCAAGGAGTCCCTACCTGTTTAAGTGCTACAGGGGAACAAAGCTGGCCAGATGCCAGAATATTACGTAACATAACATAATTCTGCGCATGCGAGCCCACTTCGTGTTACGGGAACAGTTTATCGGACCCAGTCTCAAGGCTATGAGAAGACTAGTTATCAGGCCCCTCCAAGGCTGTGGGAACACAGCTTCCCTTGGCTACCCAGACACCTGGGTGAGGAAGCAAGGCTGCCTCCACTTACCCTACACACACTGAGACGGGGAGACAGGGGCAAAGAAGGCGTGGACAACAAAGGGGTCCTACGGAAAGTAACCTCACAGGGCTATCCGATCAGAACTACCAGATCAGGTCACGGTGGGTGGTCTCCCCCAGGCCTATAAAGTCTTTAGCGAAAGGGTTATCTTTGCCTGAAGCCAGCCTTGCGTGCATCTGGGTTAACACACCTTTGAAAGGCCTCTATTTTAGACCCCTCAGGAGAAACCACCCTCAATTACCAGAGGAAAAAGGGGGTGGGGGAGGGAGAAGAGGGCAAAGTGGGGGATAATGGTGATGGAAGCAGACTTGACTTGGGGTGTGGAACACACAACACAATGTACAGATGATGTGTTATGGAATGGTACCCCTGAAACCTATGTAATTTTATTAACCAATGTTACCCCAATAAATTTAATTGAGAAATGACCCTCGAGAAAGCGGGTGATCGTGGTGATTGTCCTGTGACCCATCTGCACCCCACTGTCTGCACCTTCACACTGTCTTCCCTGTGTTCCCTCCTTGTTCCAGACACTCTGAAGAAGCCACAGACAGTCCTTCCGAGAAGCACTTATCTCAGACTGTTGAACTTTGCTTCTGGTGTATCCTCTGTTTGGCTCAAATACATTTTAATAAAAATTCTCTACAGGCTTGGATGTTCTTCCGTCAACAAGGGAAAGAGAGGTACAAAGAAGTAGAGAGAAAGACAGACAGAGGAAAAGAAAAAGAAACCCAGAGGCAGACGCACAGAGAGAAAGGTGAGAGGGACACAGCAGCAGGAGGGGGAATGACGCGGGAGGAGAGGGATCCCCCTGCCAGGCAGAGAGAGGCCCAGGGCAGCTCTTCAGCTGGGGCTGGGCTGCCAGCCTGCTGGCCTCCGGGAAAGAGGCAGGGATCACACCCTTCTGGAAGCCTCAGGGTCTCTCAAGGAGGAGGGTGTGAGGAGGAAGCCAGACAGAAGCCACGTCTGGAAGGAGGAGGTGGCAGCATTTTGCAAAGGCCTGAATTGGGGAGGAGGGGAGGTTGCATGGTCTGGGCTCTCTGGCCTGCATTTTCTCAGGGGCGGACAGGACAGAATGCCCCGAAGTTCTGGGCTTCTGGACCAGAGAAGGACTTGGCAGGTGGGGCGGTCACAGAGAAGCCCGGCTGCGCCGCCCTCACCTCTCTGAAGATGGAAAATAGGGCCCGCACCCCCCAGAGGGGGAAATGACTAGCCCCAGGTCACATGGTTTTCAGGTCTACTCTAAATGCAGCCCCTGTCGCTCATTTGCTCATTTATTCACACTTTTATTCAACAAGCATTAACTAAGCAGCCGCCATGTGCTGTGAGCTGTGCTGGAGACTGAAAGCACAGTGATGCCTTGTAGGTGGCCTCGCCCCCAGAGCTTGGGGTCTGACGGGGGAGGCGAGCACGGCAGCACAGGGAGCTAAGTGCTGTGAGCAGGGGACGCTCAGGGGTGTGGAAGCCAGTCTGGGGGTTCAAGGGCAGCTCCCTCAGGGGGGAATCATGGAGAGACAAGTAGGAGCAGACAGGAGGCAAGGAGAGCATGGCAGGCGGAGGAGGCTGACCAACCAAGCACGTTACTGGGTCAGGGCCGCAAAATTCATCTCGCTGTGCCCTCTGAGGCCCAAGGAAGCTGTAACGTCTCATTTGTCACTCAGCCGACTTTCCTCCCAAACCGCTCCCCGCCCCCACCTCGGTGAGCAGGAAAACATTACATGATGTCATCAAATGTGGTTTAAAGCTTGGTCTGATCGGGTCATTTGAACAGCCTCTTTAAGAAATTTTCAGTCTGTCTTGTTGAAAAATGCTCCACTCCTCAGGTCGCTTCCACCCCTGCCTGCCTCCCCAGGTGTTATGTGTGGAGAGGCCTTATTGTGAGCAACCAGGCAGGTACCGCATCGCCCTAAAGAGGCAGGTGCGGGCCGTGTTTCTCTCTCCAGGGCGAATCTATACCTGCCTGGTTGCTGGGCTCCTCACATGAGTTAGTGAACTCTGGGTTTTCTTTCAACCCAGGCCATGTGGCCTGGCTGCCCTGGCTACACCTCAGCTCCAGATGCCTGCAGAGCCGCAGAGTCTGCCTTATCCCTCATTAGCTCCCTGCCCAGTGGTCTCCCCGCCGCCTTGGCCTTTACCCTCCTGCTGTATTAGCTCACTGGCTCTCAGTTCAGCCTCCAGGTCTGTTAGGATGCAGGACAGCTCAGAAAAGCAAACGCTCAGGCCTCCTTCTCTTGGCTCACCTACAAGTCCAAGTCCACGAGGCTACATGTGCCTGTTGTTCCATGACATTGCATAGAATGCACATACCACCCCTTATTCTTGTACATTTTACTGCAGTTTTTTTACTCTTATGAAAATATCCTGCAATAAACATCTTTGTACCTTCCTCTTGGTGCCCTCATGCAGGTGTTTCTCTGGGGTGGATAGTAAAAGGTAAATTGCTAAGTCAAACACAACAAGGTATGTGCAGGTTGAATTCTCGGAGTCTGCCGGTCGGCCTCCAAAAGCAGCCAACCCGGCTTTCGTTGCCAGAAACTGTTATCGACGTTGAACAGCATCGGTATTTTTCAAAATGTGTCAGTCTTGTAGGCAAAAGCTAACTCCCCGATCCATGCTTATTTTAAACTTGTTTCCCTGAGGAGCAGCAGGGCGACATCTTGGCAGGCGGAAACCCTTTTTATTTCTTTTGTGGCTTTCCTTTCCAAACACTTTGTCCGGATTTCTATTGGCTTGTCTGTCTGTCCTCATTGACTCGTAGTTCTATTTTCTAGACATTGATTTCTTCTAATACACGTGGCACATATTTCTCTTGATTTTTCCTTTGTATTCTAATGTTATGCTGTCTGTTCTTACAAAGAAGTTCCTAATATATGCTCAAATGTGGCAAACTGACCCTTTGGGACTGTTACTTTTTCTTTTAAATTAAAATAAAAATTTGCACCCTGGCTGGTGTGGTTCAGTGAACTGAGTGCCGTCCCAGGAACCAGGGGGTCACCAGTGCGATACCAATCAGGGCACATGCCTGGGCTGTGGGCCAGGTCCCCAGTAGGGAATGTGAAAGAGGCAACCACACATTGATGATTCTCTCCCTCTCTTTCTCCTTCCTTCCCCTCTCTCTAAAAATAAATAAATAAAATATTTACCAAAAAAATTTGCTCAGGTCTCCAATCTGGTCTCTCTCTCTTGGGGAGGGACATCCTGAACTGTCCCCCACACAAAGGACGTAGTCCAACTTTTCCAGCAGTGAGAGAGCACCCACACAGCCCCTGCTACCATCGGTCTTGCCTAGCACCCGGCGTCACCACACAGAAACCTGGCCCCCAGGATCTGACTGCAGAAGCAGGGCCCTCTGCCAGGCCATGTGTTCCTCCAAGGGGCCATCCTGCCACCTCCATGCCACGCTCAGATAATCACACGCACACCTGGGCTCCTTGCCAAGCAGATCCCCTTGCTGGGCCCATGGCCACAGGCGGCCCAGCAAGGCAAGGTCTGGCCTTCAATCTCCCTGGAATAAGAATTTGGTAACTTTTTCTCCTACAGTACCTGGCAGCTTTTCCTCTCAACCCACAAAACACGCTAATTACACTCTAATTATACCCTCTCCCTGACCACACTGCTGGTCCCACCCAGGGACGGCTTTTCTCCATGCCTCCCTCCCCACTCCTGTCAAAGAGAGGCTATGTTTCCCAGGGTGGCAGAGAGGAATGCTCCAGCACCCCCCTCGCCCCCTCACAGCCCCTCTCCCTGGACAGTGTTGCAGCTCTTAGGAGGCCCTTTCTCGGTTCTCATTCCCAGGCCTCCCCAGAGCCAAGGATTCAGGTTGCTTCCAGTGTCTGCCTTCTCCACAACCCTGACCTACGGCCCCTCCCAAAATGAGCATTCTAAGAAAGGCCACACTTGGGGATTCCAAGGTTATCGTCTGCCTGTAACTTCTCTCATTAAAGAAAATATAATTTACTTCCTTACAGGACACCCCTTCCGATAGGGTACCCAGGGCCCATCTGAACTCCAGGCTGACCACTACGGTGTGCCTAGACATTGAGAGTAGCACTCATCCATCACTGTGCTGGAAATGTCACCATATGAGGACTCCATTCTGTTGTGCAAAACCTACCCCTTCCCTCACTGTTTCCCAAAGGTAGTTCCGTTGTGTGTTAAGGAGCAAGGGTCCACCACGACAGGATGGAGTTTTCTCCTGGATGCACGAACCTGAGCAAATTATCTCCCTGTCTTGAGTGTCTGTTTTTTCCTCCATAAAGGAGGGATCATCATCTACCTTCCGGGGTGATGATGAAGGGAACTGAGTCATACATGAAGGACCACATGCAGTGTCCGGGTGAGTTCTGTCCTTTCCTTCTTCCATGCTTGGCTGCCCCACTCCCTCTCCTACCACAGGCCAGACCCTCTGCATGGATGGACCCAATGAGCTCTAAGTTAGGGCCATGCTTGCTTTGGAAGGCCCCCAATTGCTCCCTGGCCCCTGACATTAGCTTCCCTCTCACTTTTCAGCCTGAGTGTCTCCTGATCCCCAGACACCAAAAGACCCTGGAGGTAATAAATCAAATTGGAATCTGTTAGCTCGAAGCAGCCAAACTGGCCTACCAAGTGAGCTGCCCTCTGGGCCCTCGTTGGAAATGTACACCTTGACTCAAAGGCTGAAGGGCAGTAGGACTTGATGGTCTTTGTGTTTTTTTTTAACTTGATGAGGCTCCTCGAGTGGGCACACATTCTCATATGCAAGCCTCATTCTCGCTCAGGCTCACAGTCAGGCTCACAGTCAGGCCCACAGCCGCACACACTCATAGCCAAGAATACGCAATCCAAGCAGCCACCTGCTGCCAACTGAGTGGGCGGTGCAGCTGGCAGTGGGTGGGCAGGGTACAGAAGCCTATGACGCAGAAGATGTCATATTTCTGTACAAATGATATTCTTTTCCAGCTCCCGTTCCAAAAAGGGTATGACGCTTCCAGCTGGAAGGGGCTCTGATGTTCCTCCTGTCACAGCAAGATGGCAGGTGCTCACTGGGGAGACCCCTGACACATGCTCAGGTTAGAGAGAGGGATGGGCCACGTCAGCCGTGCTCATGGGTGCACAGGTGCCAACTGCAGGCTTCACTCCCGCCGCTGGTGGAGAGAACTCTGGCCAGTCCTCAGTTCTCTCAGGCAATTCAGAGCTTTCCCCGCCACTCCTACCTGGGGTGCTTGAGTTCTGGAGGTGGGCAGGGTGCATAGTGCAGGGCAACGCCACAGCCACCTGTCCTTGGTCACCTTCGTTCCATAACGTCAGTCCCCTGCTGCCCTCACATCCCCACCAGTGGCTCTGGTCACCAACATCTCTCGTCACTGGCTACTGTTGAAGGGCCCACATTCCCGTCTGAATGGTCCTACTCTGACATCTGACACCTGACAAGGGCCCCCGTGTTCTAGAGGCTCATGCATATCACAAAGACTGAAAAACAGATAGAAACAGATAAAGACACACTATATAGATATGGTCTTTAAGAAATTATTTTGGAAGCCCACTAAGTGATTGAGCCAATGAAAAGACCAGAGAAGGAAGTAGGAGACAAAATGCCCCACCCTCACTGGGCCAGAGGCTAGGACTGAGAGTACTCTGTGTGGGTGTCAGGCACTCCTGTGTCAGACACACTGAGATGTCAGGAGGCAAAGGAGCATCAGAGAAGTGGGCCCCTCAGCCCCTCACACATCCAGGTGGGCTCTCAGCTGCCCCCCAGCATGCCTGAGCCCTTTCTATCAGCACTACCAGCGCCATTAACCTCAGAGCAAGTTAAGCACCCAGAAGTAATGAGTTTGGAGGGGTTTAGATGCAGTAACTAAATCAGGGCCAAGGGAGCAGGTGGTAGTTAAGTGCAGGGAAGCGAGGCAGCAACCTCAAGGTCCTGAAGGGAAACCAGTACAGAGGCATTCATGTGGGCCTGTCAAAAGCCCTGGGGATGGCACGGGGAAAAGGACAGGAGTCCATAGCTGTGGCCTCCTCTCGGACTCAGCAAACCTCAAAGCTGGAGGTCCCAGCAGCCTTGGTACAGCTGAGGAGGCAGGCCAGGAGGGAGGCAGGGGCTCCTTCAAGGGCACATAGCTGAGCTGGAGTGGAAGCCAGGCCTTGTGATAAGTGGACTCTGCCTACCTCCCTGTGTCCCCTGTGTCCCCTAGAGGTTCTGGGGGTGTGACCTGGTCTCACATGACGGGGCTTTGTTTCTTCATCATAAGATACTGATGTTAATGAGATCAAGGCACCAGGCCTCACCTCGGGCCTGACTACAGCTCCCATCCCCAAAAGACACATATAATCTTAAGAATAATTGGTCAAGTTAACAAAGTCAGCAAACAGATTTTCTGCTGGTTGGACCGCTTCCATCTGATCTGACCTACCCCCAGACCTACAAGGAAGCAGGCAGCCTGGGTCACATCTCAGGACCACTTACCAGTGGTTTTTGAGCAATCCAAGGATGGGGCTGGTTCCCACTCCTCCCTGAGTCCCTAGCACCCAGGGTAGAGCTTCTCACAGAGGCCTCAAAGGTGCTTGGTGAATGAATAAATGAATGAATGAACTAACAACATCTGTTTTGCCTGGAATAGGATCCTCACACCAACAGCAGAGCCTCACACTGCACAGCGCCAGAAGAGACACATAAGGCAGATGGGCAGTGTCTTCCCTTTGCCCCTCTAGATCTGTTGTCCACCTTTCCACACTGTACTCTGTGCCCCAGATTCTGACCTGAAGGGACTGCACCAATGAGCTCCGATGCCTTTTGGCTTCTGGTTAGCTCTAGGCAAAGGGGAGCCCAGAGGGAGATGGAAGAAAGAGAGGAAAGGAGGGCGCCAGGGAACCGATCCCCCAGGCCCCTCTGGATGGTGGCCCGGACTGGCGCAGCTCTGGACAAAGGGCATCACTCCTGCCAGGCCCCTCTGCACGTGACTCTCTCCCCAGGTTCCAGTAACATGTCTCTTCCCTCACCCCTTCAGATTCGAGGTAACATCAACTTTGCTTTTCCTGACTCTACGCTACTGCAGGATCCTGCGTGGTTTCCCTTCACACCACCCCCTCCCCGTCTTTGCACATGCATAGTCCCTTTGTTAAGTCCACTCTGAACTAGCCTAGTTAAGTGAGAGTCTGTTCTCTACCAGGACCCTGTCTGACACAAGTGGGTAACTGGATGGACGGATGGATGGATGAACTAGTATAATGTCATAGTACAAGTTTTACAGCCTGGGTTTGTACCTTAACTCTACCACTTCCTAGGTGCCTGAACTTGGAAAGTTATATAATATCCCTAAGATTTTTTTTCAACTGTAAAATGGGATTAAAAACAGTAACTTACTCACAGGGCTGCTGTGAGGACCAGATTCGAGAAGAAATGCAAAGAGTTGAGCGCCTTGCTCGGCACACAGTAAGTGCTCAGTAAATGGTCACAGTTGCTACTGCGGCTGTCCTGTCAGGTGGTAAAACGAAGGCCCATAATGCCTCCTTCATGAGCCTCCTCAAGTTCGTGAACCAGGAAGTCAGCCCAGGTCTTGGTGAGCCACGCCTCTGCGCTCTTTCCCTGGGGGCCGCCAGGCTGCCCTCCCTCCGGGAGCCTGGCTGTGGTCCTCCCTGGTGCTGTCCTCTCTCTGCCCCTCTGAGCTGCTGGGGAGGGGTGTGGTGTGGACCTGAGGTAGGCAGACAGACAGCTCTGTCTCCGCTGGTCATTGCCTCGCACTCGGTCTTCATTCTCTAGAACGTGAGTGAAAGAACATGACCCCACCCTCGTCAGTACTTGGTGACATAAGTGACTGTGGCAGTTCAGGGGAGGCCCCTAGGAAGCTTCCAACTCTGACCTTTCAGAAGGTCCAGTAAATGTCAGGAGCAGTGGGCCTTTCTGTTGAGGGGCATCCCAGGCTATGAGCCCCCTAGTGAGGCTGGAAGGAACTCCCCAGAATCTCTCCCTTTAGAGGCCTGGGCAGAGAGGACTCTCCCTGTCACCAGGAAGGCAGCCTCCTGCACCAGGAGGAGCAGTCCTGAACTCCAGGCACACTCACTTGGTGCCTGCAAGCCCCCTACCCTTGGCCCAGCCACACTCGCTCCCTCTGACCCCACAGTCAGGACAGGCTCACTGAAGCCCTCTCTGAACCAAGGGCAACCCCAGGTCCTGGAAGCACCTATGAGGCAGACATGGTCCAGCCTTCCACACACTCCACATTCAGAGATGGTCACAGTGAGAAATAGTTGAGCTCCACCCCTCCCTTTATCAGGTGTATCAGATCAGTGAGTCCCAGAGAGGGCAGACCCCAGCCCGAGGCCGCCTAGCACTTTGGTCCACAGCCCATTGCAGCCTGGGGGGCGCAGGCCAGCGTCTCTTCCCCTGCTGGGTCACCGTGAGCTCTGACAGGAGGCTTGTACAAAGGGGCTCTTGGCTTGAGGCCAAGGAACTGAGGGTCTTTGGACACTGACCTGCTGGAAAGCACTGGCAAGTCACCTGAACTCTCTCAGCCTCAGTTTCTTCAGCTTCGAAATCAGAATAACACGGCCTTCCTTGCAGAGAAGATGCAACATGCCTGGGTTGTGCCTGAATAACGTGTATTCGGTTGAACCATAGAAATTGTTGGTTTTTCAATAATAGTTTCACCTAACAGTTACCATTTTATTAGTGTTGGCACGGCCACCATCAGCCGTGTCCACGTCACTATCCGTCTCCTCGTCCCGAGCACGGCAGCGCAGTGGTGGGTGCCCGCTGAAGCTTAGTCTCCCCCTCTCGTTCCCCTTCTCACACAGTCTCTTCTTCTCCCGTGGGCGGTCACGGGGCGGCCTGACCTCTCTGCTGAGAACCACAGCCCCCGGGGAGGAAGATGAAATTGTGACAGAGACAGGAGAAGAGTAAGGAGCTGGCCTCTGCAGTCATGTCCTCAGAAAAGTCTTCAGAGTTCAAAGAAAAGAAAAACAAACCAGGTCACGCTTTTAAAAACCCGACACAGTGCAACCCTATGACGTCACGCCTGATACTTCTGGTGGGCTTGGGCACAGGACACCACAGTGCTGCGGACGGGGCCTCTCCCTTTTCCATTCTCCCTGCCAACTCTCTCCCAGACTCCCTGAGCAGGGCTTCATGAGAAAGGCCATTCAGTGTGTTCTGGGTCACAGCTAAGAAAACAGCCAAAATGTTCTTTTGGCAGCTGGCTGCCACCTGCAGCCGTGGCAGAACTGAAGGTTGCAGCTCCAGGGAGCCCAGCATCTCAGTGTCCCTGGGTCAGTGGCTGTCGAGCACTGAGGGCAGAGGCTGTTGTTCTCCAGGGATGGGGTGCCACCCCACCCCTAACTCCCACCGCAGGGTTTTATCTCGTGCCAGGCAGCCACTTTGCCCAACTTCCGCCCTTCCTTTCTTTATCGATAATCAGTAGTTCCTGACAGCATCCCTGCGCTGGCCTTAGGGACACAGGGACAATCAGAACAGCCTGTGGACTCCCTAGTCTGTCTCACTGGGTAGCTCCCAACTCCTCCAAAGGCCTGGGCCCAGGTGGCACAGGACACATGTGAGGCACTTCCTAAATAGTTCAACACTAAATAAAGGGATGAGCAAATGTGTGACTAGCTAGATTCCACAGGAGCATTTTCGGGGACAAGACTCTCCCTGCTGCACAAGCTGCCCTTTTCTCTGGAGGGAACCGGCTGGAAGTGGAGGGCCCCAGATGGGGCAGGGGCAGGCGCAGCCATCCCCCCAGGTCTCCTGCCACTCTCCATCAGGGAAACCGCAAACCTCCCTTCACACTGGGCTCCAAACCAGGAGCTGGGGATCCCCAGGTCTGAAACCTCCCTGGAGGCTGGGCCTATCCCCCTCCCTTCACTCCCCCCACACAGGCCTGGACATTCTCAGCACCATTTCTTGGAAGGAGACAATGGCTGATGATTAGAAGTTCTGGAATTCAGTACAGGAAGTAGTCATTTAAACAAGGGGAAAGGATGCTGATAAAGAGATAAGAATTCTGGGTTCTGGCCTCCACAGGCATGGGACACAGGGTCAGGGGGACCTGTGCTCAGTGGCAGCTCTGATGTCTAGAAGCTGTCCGATTTCTGGCAAGTCACTCACTCCCCTCACTGAGCCCTGGTTTTCTCTTTTTAAGAAGAGATGTTGACATCTGCCTCAGCAGACTCCTGGGGTCATACGAACAACCAGGAGTGCAGATGCTCAGCTGGTACACAAGGACGCTGCCTTACTGCTGCATGAATACCTGCTGCTCAGAGCCCCTCCTATTCAGCATACCACCCTACCCCCATGATCCAGCAACTAAAGGGCTAACATCTAGCCCAACAGTGGGTCTCCAGGACCCTGATGACCCTTCTGATTGCTTGGTGACCCTATTGACCTCATGGCTATGCAGAAATGCTTTGTAAACTGCCTGAGCTGGTGACTCCCCAACCCACACCTCCAGCTCAGATCCGTCACCTGATCCTGATCATGAGTACTCAGCCCCGCCTCCTGGGCTCCACCTGGATGTCTCATAGGCATGGCATGCTGTCCACTCCCAAACTGAATTGAGTCCTGCTAAACCCATCTGAGAAATTGACTCTATCTCTGCCCAGCTGCTCCAGGTAGCATCGTACCCAGTCTGGCCCCTGTCTGACAATTCTGTTTCCTCTAAGTCCTCCGGATCCATCCCTACTTCCTGTCCCCACCCATCTTGTGTCCTCATCATTCCTTTGCCAAGTCAGGCCAACCTTCTCACTGGCTTCTGGGCTCCAGTCTCTCCCTCCATTTCATTCCCGCACTGTGAGCTGCCCTCCACCAGCAGGGTGTCTCTTTGACCCCTCAGTGAGAGGGCAGCCAGCAGACAGCCCTCAGTGATGGCTGTCGCAGTTTGGAGTTCCTGGGCAAGGAGTTTCTCAGATGATTTGTTGGCAAAATGTTTCTTGGGGATTGATCTCAAGAGCAACACCTGTTGGGCAGTTGGACAACTGGGGCTGTGGAGGCAGACCCCACCAAGGCTTCAGCCCACCTGTCGGGGAGCTCTGGAGCTGAAATGACTTCTCATAGTTGTCCCAAGTTGGAACAAGTGGGCTGGGCCTTTATTCCACCATGGGGACCAATCATTGGATGCTGGCTTGTCAGGGAAGGGGAGTGACATTAGAAGAGGAGGGTCTCTTCAGCCTGAGGCAAGGGAAGGAACGGAGTTTGGACTGCAAGCTGTCAGCCCAGCAGGGACGAATGCTCCAGTCTGGGGTGGGAGGAAAGGGCAGCTGGGCAGTGTCCCGCAGGGATCCCGAATCAAACAGATCCTCAGGAACATGTTTCCTGATGAAAAGAATACGTCGCCGTTGCCTTCAAGACGCATTTGGAATGTCTTATTTAGTACACAAGGCTTTTCACGATCTGTCCCCAACATCCTCCACTGTCATCTCTCACCCCTCCCCACTTGCTTCCAACTTACCAGCCATACTGTGCTTCTTGCAGTTTCCCAAGCTCAGCGTGCTATTCACACCTCTCTGCTTTTGCACATGTTATTTCATCTGTCTGGAATGCATTTAAATGGAGGGGAAAAAATCCTATTCTCTTCTTCCAGCCCATTCCTGCTCATCTACAAGACAGGCTCAACTCTGCCTCTCCTAGGAAAGCTTCTACTAATTCCTTTAAGCCGGGCGCTCCCACACGACCAGGGTGCAGTTGTTGGGTGCCCATCTGTATGAGATCTTCATCCAGGCTCAGATCCACAGGGCCTGGTGCCACAAGGAGCCTCGTTACTCAGGACACATTTGTGGAACTGGAGCAGGAGATCTCGGGAAACGGTGGTAGCCAGGGAGAAGAAACTGTCAGTGCGAAGCCGAGAGGCAGGAGAGCACCCACGCGCTGGGAGAGGGCGGGCAGTGCCCACACTGTCCCACGTAGCTGCTGTCGCCCTGCGTCTCTGCTCACTGCCCTCTTCATCTTCATCATCACGGCCACAGCGTCACTGCAGCCAGGCTCTGGGCCAGGCGCTCTATGGACGCACTTCCCTTTAACCCTTATTCCACCCTCATTATCAATAGCCCCAATAGTGAGCACTATTATTACCAACACTTTGCAGATATGAAAACTGAAGTTCAAAAAGTTCAGGAGCTCTGACCAAGGTCGCACAGCTGGATACTGGAGCGTGCGGCATAAGGATGCTATTCTCCACACCAGCAGGCAGCTGGGCCACACTGATCTCATCCCTTCCCACTCCCTCCACCCGTCACTGACTGCAGGAACTCCCTTTCTAAATGAAAGGATGTCCCACTGGGATGTAGGGTGGGCCCAGCTGCTGTCCCCAAAGACTTGGGTGGGGCCTTGGGAGGGGCTGGTGAGGACGGTCGGTCAGAATCAGTCTGCCCTTCCAGATCAGACCCAAACCATGTCTGACTCAGCTGCAGTTACGAGTGCTGCTTGGAGAGCTCATCCCTCTTCCCTGCAGGGGAAGGGCCCCATCTCAGAGCTAGCCAGCGAGGCTGCCGCCTGGACTTGGGCTCCCAGGTCAGGGCCCTGCCACTGCCAGGCCGCTGAGGCAAAGGCTGTCTTTAAGGGGAAATCTGAGGATGCTGGGAAAGTGCCTCCTCACTCACACAGGGGGCTGCCTCCCCGGCTGCTGGCAGTGCCTGAGGTCCCTCTGCGGTGAGGAGTGTTCTGACCCTTGCTCAGGCCCGAAGTCTCCACCCTGGCTGGGAGCCCCCTGCCTTGGCTCCCTCACCTTAGAAACTGCACAAGCAGCCAGGGGCTAGGTCTAGGGACTTGGGGAGGGAGCAGACCCCAGATCAGTACATGACAGGGACAGACACAAGAGGCAGCATAGCAGAGAGAGAGGCTTTTAGCCAGACTGGTTTAAATCAGGCTCCAAATGTGTCGACCATGGGAACTTTGGGAGGGCACCTAACTCTGCTAGACCTCCATGTTTTCATCTACGAAACAGAACAAGAGTTACTGTCTGGCAGGGTTGTTGTGGGGACTCAATGAAATAGACATTGAGGGTATTTGACGAGGCAACAGGGCGGTGCCCAGGAGATGTGGACGGCAGCTGAGATTACTAGTCATTCTAGTGGACTTGTCACATGGCTCCAGTCCTTGCTGGACAACGTAGACATTTCTCGGTCTGGCACTTAAGATATTCCCCCTGTATGTATCCAAAAAAACCTACAACACTAATTTGAAAGAATATATGCACCCCTATGTTCATTGTAGCATTATTTACAATAGCCAAGATATGGAAGCAACCCAAATGCCCATCAATAGATGAGTGGATCTAAAAGCTGTGGTACATATATACAAAGGAATATTACTCAGCCGTGAAAAAGAATGCAATCTTACCATTTGTGACAACATGGATGGACCTAGAAGGTATTGTACAAAGTGAAATAAGTCAATCAGAGAAAGACAAAGACCATATGATTTTACTTATATGTGGAATCTAAAGAACAAAACAAACAAAACAAAACAGAAACAGACTCATAGGTACAGAGGACAGACTGATGGCTGCCAGAGGGGAGGGGGCTTGGGAGACTGTCTGGCTGAGAAAAGTAAGGGAGTGAGAAGCACGGACTGGGAGCTGCAGGGCAGTCACAGGGATGTGGAGTCCACCAGCGGGAATGCAGTCAGTGAGTCACCATGTGCGCTGCCAGGTGGGCACTGGGAATATTGGGGGGACGCTTTGTAAAGTACATGGTTACCAAGCCACTGTGCTACACACCTGAAGTGAAAACAAAATCACACTGAAGGTAAATGGTAATTGAGAAATAAAATGTAAAAAGGTTGCTAATATAAGAAAAGACCCACACCCTGCCTCTCCAGTTCCCTCACTCATGCTTTGCTCTAGCAGGTCCAGCTTTCTCTCTCATATCCTAAGTTTTTACTGACATGGTATGTTTACTGTGTGTTTACTGGTCTTCTCCCCAGCTTGACATGGTTCTTTAGGGGGAACCTAACTATTTCTGGTTCCTCTGTGTCCTTAGAGGCCAGCACAAGGTCTGGCTGGGGCACCCAGCGCCCAGGGTTTGTTGAATTGTATGGAGTTGTGTGGTTTCTGAAGGCAGAGCGGACCCCAGTGGCTCCACGGTGCAGGGAAGAAGACACAGCGTGAGGAAGGCGTTTCTGCTGGCGCTGTCCGAGGGAGGGGGGAGATGCGTTGGTTTCCTGGAAGCATCCAAGCAGACCCCAAGTGGGTATTTGGCAGGGGTGTGGTCACCAAGGCCCAACGGGACCCACAGAATCCATGAGCCTGGGGAGAAATGTCTGAGTTGAAAAGCTGTTCAGAGACCCTCAAGTCCAACTCCCTCAACATATAGAGGGGGTGACTGAGGCACAAAAGGGGAACAGACTTGCCCAAGGTGAGTCAATGCCAAATCTAAGATGAGGAGCAGGTCTCCGGGCTCTGAAGAAAGAGGACAGGTACTGTTTTATCCATTTTACAAAAGAGAAGACTGAGGCCCAGAAGGAGGCGGAAACTTTCTGAGAAGTTCTCCAAGAGAGTCTGTGACAGATCAAAATCCACCTCTGGCTTCAAGGCTTCCGCATGGCTGCCGAGGCTGAAAGGTTCTGGCTGGCAGAATAAGAGTCAGAAGCCTGATCCTCACCCCTATCCAGGCTGGAATGAGTCACTTCCTGGGGCCTTTGCTCAACATCTCCAGGCTGGAAAAGCCACCTCACATTCCTTTGGCTCCACTGACCAGAACACCAAAGCTCTGTCAGGGCAGTCCTTGGTCACAACCCTTTCTCTCTCAAAGGGAGAGACAGAAGAGGAAGGGGAGGGGAGAAGAGGGGAGGGGAGGAGAGAGGAGAGGAGGGGGAGGGGAGGGGAGGGGAGGGGAGAGGAGAGGGGGCTCTCCAGCTCTGAGGGGAGATTGCACCAACCTGGGAGAGTCACACAGCAGGGAGGTAGCATCTGCAGCCATGGGCAACAGCTGCAGCCCCTGGGGATCCCTACCTCTCAGCCTTTGAGAACCAGGAGAAGAAACAGCTCAGATTTGCACAGGCCTCAGCTGTGCTCCCATCAGACCCCTGCTCTTCTCTCAGGTGCCCCCTCCCCACCCCCAGAATGCATCTTCTCTGCTGCTGTCCTGCCTCTAAAGCATCAGGCGCGTCTGACTCAACACGATCTCTCTTGCCTTTGTGCCTTTGCTCATTTCGGTCTCTGTCCGGGATACTGTTTCCTCCCTTGTCCCTCTAACTCTGCTCATCTTTTACTTCTTCCTCTGAGGCTCCTTTGAGAGGACTTCCAGGCCCTTCCACTTGGCACCTCCTCTTCCCTGAAGGGATCACATGCTGCCTGCCCTGGCTTTCCCCAGCCCAGGTATCTCCTTCCCTCTGTCACAGCATGGGTCACGCCAATGGTCACTGTCTGTGTCTGTCTAGGTCTGGGTCTGCCTCGAGTCACCAGACTGGAAGCCTTTAGGAAACAGGGTTGGGCTTTGACTTAGGCAACAGCCCCAAATGCAGCAAAGGGCTGACCACAAAGGATGAACTCGTTCGTTCGTTCATTCATTCATTCATTCATTCATTCCTTTACTGCTCAAATAATAACCAAACACCGACTGAAAGCCAGATGTTGTTCTAGGCGCAAGAGGCAGAGCAGTAACAACACAGACAAGTCCCCGTTGCGTGACTATCAGCCACTGTGTGTGGGGGGGAGGGGAAGTGCAGGGGACAGTGATAGTAAAGTAATCTGAATTAGTTTGGATGATGAGAGATGCTATGGAAAAAGGAAAAGTGTTTATTGAACCAGAAACTACGAACGTGGAGGCAGGGGCTTCAGACAGGTACAGTGGGTGGGGGGAGGCGGTGAAGTCCAGACCTACCTGACCACCCCCCCTCCCCCGCTCTCCACCCATAGGTCTCTCTGTTCTCTTCCCTCTCAGGGGCTGCCAGGTGCTGGGGTAGGAGGCATGTGAGAAGGAAGCCTGTTCCACCACCGCCCACCCCCGGAAGTGCCAGACGTCTCTCCCACCCACAGACACGCTGCCTGGCTCTCCAGGAATTCAATTCAGCAACAGTTATGAGCAGTTAGTTATGCAATAGCCACAGTAACTGTCGATTATTGCAGGCCTGTGACTTTCAGGGGCAGAGGTGGCCTCCCTCTCACAGAGCCTGTCAACAGCCTGGCCAGGTGGGGAATCGCCCAGGGTCACACAGCTGATCCCTGGTCCAGCTGGAATTTGAGCCTAGGTGTGGTGACTCCCGGGTCCGTGCGCTGCCCACCACAGCCCACAGCCCCCTGAAGTGTTAGAGGCTAGGCAAGTAGTCCCAGTGCTGGAAAGAGCCAGAGCCTGAGCCTGGATTCCAAGGTCCTAATCCCGACACAGGTTTGCTGAGTCAGAAGAAGCCCCTTAACTTCTCTGGGCCTGTTTCTCTTTGTGTCAAGAGGAGCCCATTAGCCCAGTCCACCTGAAAGGGTTGCTGTGAGCACCAGATGAGATACAGCATGTAAGTTATTTGGAAAATACCATCACGACACACCGTCAGGCCCTCTGCACCAGAGCCCCTGGGCCACCCTCCCTACGCCTCCAGCTCTGCCCTGGTGTCAGGGACTAAGCCAAGCGGGTGGAACACTCTTGGCAGGTGTGAGCACGCTGCTGATCCAGCCCCTATGAACCCCGCTTACCTCATGACCTGGCAGACAGAAAGCCAGCATCAAGGCCAGGACTGGGGACTGGATTGCCATCTGGATAAAGGTGAGGGCTGAGTCCGGGGTTAGAAGTCCTGCAGGTTCACGCTGAAGCAGAATGACTCAGCAGTGTCTCTGCCTCCCTGCTACTGTTTCCATGCCTAGAGGAGGGGGCACTACCATGTGGTGGTACTTTCTCAGGCATTATCTCATTTAATCTATTATGCCAATCACAGAATTGTGAACTAACCAGCTCGATGTTGCATACTGAGTGCATTAGCCTGCTCAGCCTGCCATAACCAAGCTCCAATGACAGAAATTTGTCTTCTCACAGTTCTGCAGGCTGGACGTCTGAGACTAAGGTGTTGGCAGTGTTGGTTTCTTCCCAGGGCTTCTGTCCTCGGCTTGTCGATGGCCGCCTTCCTGTTCCCACGGCACTCTCCCTGTGTCTGTGTGCACGCCTCCTCTTCTGGAAGGGCACCAGTCATATTGCGCTAGGGACCGCACACGACATCATTTTAACTTAATCACCTTTCTAAAGACCGCATCTCGAAACCCAGTCACATTCGGAGGTCCTGGGGGTCAGGGCTCGAACATACGGATTTGGGGAAGATTCAATTCGGCCTGTAACAATAAATAAGGGACAGAGCCAGACTTTGAAATTGGGTCTTTCTGGCTTAAAAATCTACCCTTTTCCTACCATAACACATTATCCCTCTCCTTCTCCCCTGAGCCAAACCTCTCTCATTGGCCTGCACAAGGGGAGCTGACGTGTTCTGAGCATCTACTGTATAGAAGGGGCTTTGCCCCCATTATTTCGTTTAATGTAACAACCCTGTAAAGTGAGCACCTTGAAGAAGCTGAAGCCGAGGGAAGGAAAGTGGCCTGAGGGCACACCGGATGTTAGTGGCCAAGGCAGGACGTGGGCTAGCATGTCTGGCCCTCTTGTTCCTGCCACACTGCTTCCCCTCCTGGGCTGATATTCACCTTACTTGACCACGGGATGGCTGCACAGCAGTATGGCAGCTTGGCCAAATGGATGTTGGCACTCCCGGCTGGGGCACAGGGCTGCCAGGCATTAACCACTGAATTGCTGGAGTACCTGGGCAGAATGGGGAGCGCTAGGGGACACTGAGGGAAATGGCTGTTTACCAACCAATCTAGCAGCATAGCAATCCTCTTACAACCAGTACAGCAGCCCTGATGCACACAGACTGACCACCAGTCCTCCTTGCCTCCCTGAGTCATGCCTCTGGGGGTTAGGACCACACCTAAAAGCCGGATTTAAATGATGGGGGTCAAAACACTGCTAGGAGCTCCTCCTGATCTAGAAGGTGCTTGATGAGATGTTTCCCTCCCTTGAAAAGAGAAGCCCTGTCTAAGGAGTAACAACTCAGAGCAGAGGGAGCAGAGCTAGAAGGGGCCTGGGAAATCATACTGCCCAAACCCCTTACTATACAGGTAGGGAGACTGGAGCCCAGGGATAAGAATATGCCCAGGTTTGTACAGTGAGTGAGACCAGAGCCAGGGTGACTACATCTGCCCGGGGGCTCAGACCCCACCAGAACCAGCCTCCCATGCCCACTCATTGCCTCACCCCATGAGGGCTACAGGTGAGCTCAACAGCCTCTTGGTCTTCTGGTTTCTCCTGGAGATAAGAAGCCAAGAACAGGGCACCAGAGTTCCCTGGACTGCCTTCCCCTGCCCTGAGCTGAGCTAGGCTGAATGAGGCTGGCAGCCATCCTGGGAGATGCCTCACTCCCCTGCCTGTCCAGGGCCAGGTCAGCTGACCATGCTGTCGACCACAGGGCCGGGATGGGCCACCATCCGTGAGTGAGAGGGCGGGGGCCTCATAGCACAATTGGAATTCCCTCCACCCTGATCCCCACGTAAGTTAAGCTGTTAAGAGCACAGACTCTGAAACCAGAGGACCTGGGTTCAAGCCTTAACTCCATCACTCACAAATTCCATGAATCCATGAATTAAGTTACTTAACAGTTCTATGCCTCAGTTTCCCTCTCCGTAAAATATGGATGACAACAGTAGTGCCTTTCACACGTAGAGCTGTGAGGATTAAATGAGGTAAGACAAGAGCTACAGCTTGCCCACTGTGAGTTTCAGGGAAGTCAACTTGAAGTTTTATTTACTGGGACCATTGTCATGGGTGCCAACAGCGCAACAACTAATTTCAAGTCCCAGCTCCGCCTCTTTCTCACTGTGTGGCCTTAGACAACCACTGCCTCATTCTGAGCCCCCATCTCTAAAATGAGGGCGCGAGCCCTGCCTACCAGGGTCACTGTGAGCATCAGAGGTGACAACAGCATGAGCCCTGGGAAAGGCTCTGCAAATATTTTATTCCTGTGTCGAGCACAGAAACCAAAAGAAAGGCAGGTTGACAGACAAGTGTCTTTTCTTCCTTTTGGGACAGGTCCTCCCCTGCAGCTCCAAAAGGTAGATCATAGAACCAGCTGAGGTGGGAGGGTGCCCTGCCTCAGCCACAGGGAGTTCACTGACCCTGGCTGCTCACGGTGTACTGAAACCTCCCTCCTTTGCATAATTGTTCCCGGGATATCTGTTCTGATTAGGTCAAAGCCATAGCTGATAAACTTTCTTCACCTACCTGGCAGGACACCTGAGTTATGTCATGCACTGGCCTTGGGGACACACCCTAATGCAACTGTACCCTGGGTCCTGTTCTGCTCTTTCATCATTTCCTTTCCCTCCTTCCCTCACCTTCCTCTTCCTTCACCTGCCTCCTGCCTCCAAAACTGAAACCACCCTCCCCTCAGGCCCTGCTTTTGAAGACAGACCTTGACCTCCCAGGCCTTTAATTGAAGGCCCTCAGGGTTTCAATCTCTGGGGACAGGAGAGCAGCTATAACAAATAGTGGGCACAGCCAGAGCAAAGGTTGCAGGAATGTCCAACCTTTTGGTGTCTCTGGGCCACCCTGGGAGAAGAGCTGCCTTGGGCCACACACATTAAATACACAAACACTAATGAAAACTGATGAGCAAAACAAAAAAAGTTTTAAGTAAATTTATGATTTTGTGTTGGGCCCATCCATAGCCACCCTGGGCCGCATGCGGCCTGTGGGCCGCGGGTTGGACACCCCTGGAGGATGGAAAGCCCTGACGTGTCTGGGGCCCTGTCACCTAGTAGGGGTGATCATTAGCTGTGTATGGAGGTGGCCAGATGCATGGTGGGAAACGAGGCTGGACAGGCAGGTGTGACCTCACCTCACGGTCCCTCAGGATCATGAGAGGTTGAGACTGACAGTGGCAATGGGGCAAAGCCCTGATGGTCAGTGTGCTCCCTGGGGCCACAGCCACTTAGAGGGTCCAGTGAGGCACATCCTGGGGTGTGACACAGGGGACCTCTCAGCAGGTGAGCTAAAGCTAAACCGGCTCCGAGGGAAGCTCTGAGCATAGAGGGGCGCGGCCACGTGCTCCCGGGCTCGCAGATCCAACGGCCTGCGGTTTCAGTCTCCATGTGGCCCCCAGAGCATGCCGTACAACCCCTCCCCTCTCTGAGCCTCCGTTTCCCCAGCCGCAAAATCAGACTAATAATTGCATGTACTTTGTTGTGAGCACTCACACAGGGGTGGCCACGATGACAACATTTAGCACAGTGCCGGGCACACAGCAAGAGCTCAATAAATATTAGTCTCTTCCCCTGCCCTGCACTCCATTACCCTCTTGTTTCAGCTCTGAGGGCAGCTGCGTGACCTGAGTCATCCCATTACACAACAGGACTTTGCTGAACAGCACTTCTGAAGTGTTTGTTGTAAGAGATTATTATTATTGATAGTAGTAAATACTTACTGAGCAGAACTGTGTGACCCACTTTTCATAAATGATTCCACTGAATCCCTTCCACCACCTTCCAAGGCTATACTTTTCTTTGTTTTACAGAAAATGGAGTCTTTAAGGAGCTCAAAGGAAGTGACAGACCCGAAAGTCAACCCCAGCTCTGTGGGGTCTAAGTGCTGAGCATTTCCCCACTTTTCCTTGCTGTTCCCGCCATGTTTTTTAGCTTGTCTGTTTTCCCAGCAACCTCCCCACTCCATTCACTCCCCAGCACATGAGGTCGTGAGTGCCCAAGGGAGGCAGTGTGATGCCACAGAAAGTGCATGGGCCTCAGAACCAGAGGCTCAGGTTCAAGTCCTGGCTCTTCCACTCGTGAGCTGAGTGGCTCTGAGCCTTGGTTTCCTCACCTAGACAACAGAGGCAAGATGGAGCGATGGATGTGTGCACTCAGCCAGAGTCTGAGCTAAATGCCTTTTTCCTTCTCTTCCTCTCACACAGGGGTGTGAGACTCACTTTGTGTACATGACCTTGCTGTGGTCAGTAAAGTAATTAACCCGAGCTCCCTGCTTGGCTGGCAGACCCAGAATGCAATGGTCTGGCCCCATTTGAAGAATGGACCCTGAAAATCACTGTCTTCAGAAGTTTCAAGCATTGTTCCTGTTGTTCCAAGACCAAAGTAATACCTCCAGACAGTCTAGAACTAGAGAGGTTGGGAATTTAAAAAGACTGACTTGGAGTCCAAAGGAGAAGACTCTAGCTGGAGCTCTGCCCCAACATGCTGTGTAACCCTGAACAAGCCCCTACCCTCTCTGAGCCTCATTTCTCCATCTGCAGAATCCAGGCTTCTAAGGTAGTTCAGCCTGTGCTGACTGCAGAGAGTCCCTCCTGAAGGGTGCCTGTCCTTGCCCCTAGGCTCTGATCCTGTCCAGGCCAGGGCAGAGGCTCTGTCCTCTGGGCCCCCGGGAAAACAGGCCTGGGTGCACAGTCAGGTTGGGTAAAATAACCAACCGAGGTCTCCCAATCAGAGAACTAGGACAGTTGTTTACTCCAAAGAGACCCACTCGGGTCAGATACCTGCCTTCCCTGTCAGAGAGAGAAAGATGCTCTTGTTCACAGACAGACGCCATAGTCTCATTGTCCACAAGCCCCAGACTGAGCAGGCTAGGTCTCTTTTCAGCACTTCATAAAAAATCAAATGGAAATTCAGAAAAGGGGCTTCATCAACTTGCTTGAGATCACAGCTAAGGAGTGGTGGAACGGAAATTTTCTCTGGTCCCATGGTCTATATTCTACGAATCCAATCACTATATTTCCATGATTCCAACCTCATATGATTCTGATGGTAACAGTTGATGTTCCAAACATCTGGTTACTGTCCTTTCCTAACACCGGGTGTTCTATTATGCCTCCAACATTCATGAAGTCCAAATGCCCATTCTTCTACAAATACTCACTGAGCACCTAGTATGTGCTAGGTCCTGACTTGATGTTGGGGACACAACCACAAGCTCAGTGGAGTCGCTAGGCTCACAGTCCAGAGGCTGACCTGAGAGGTGGCAGCTAAAGATACAGATATATGTTATTCAGCATGGCGACCAACTGAAGGCATGGGCTGGGTGGGGTGAGCTGCCCCAGGAACTGACTGCAGAGTGAGAGGGGCTGGGGGTACAGAGCAGAGCCTGGGGAGCAATCTCGCATGGGCTGGGGACCAAGGAGGAATCAACAAAGGAGACCAAGAAGAAGCAGCCATGATACGGGAGAAAATGAGGAAGGAAACCAGGAGAGTCAGCTGTGACAAACGTCACATGGTGAGGGTTGGTGAACCATTGTTGGCAGCTTAGCAATGGCAAAGGCCATTTTATGGTTTTCTAGAGTAGATGAATGGAGAGTGGAAACAATGAATCTAGGCTGTCACTTAAGAAGTTTGATTGATACAAAGCAAGGAACTCAGTAAATATTTCTAAGGGGATGTAACAGAGAAAGGGCTGGGGAGCAGGGCAGCAGGGAGCAGGGAGCAACTCGGCTGGGGCAGGTCTTCTTTTGTCCTTTTGGCTTGTTTGTCTGAACGTGGGTGATGCTGAAGCAGAGGCGCTCAAACTTCCCACTGTAACCTGTTAGTGGGATGTAAAATCAACTTTCAGGGATGTGACCACGATGGTCACTCCTAAGGGAATACAATGAGATAGAAAGGAAAATAGCGGAGCGTGCTGCCTGTGGTAAGGAAGGCCAAGTACCGGTCTGTCGAACTTTTGTTTCGGCTTTATATGTATGTACATGCAGGTTGTGTGGTGATATCCATTCCTTACTACGGGCTGTCATTTAAAAAAATCTGCAAACCTCTTGATA
Source organism: Macrotus californicus (assembly GCA_007922815.1). Taxonomy (NCBI): domain Eukaryota; kingdom Metazoa; phylum Chordata; class Mammalia; order Chiroptera; family Phyllostomidae; genus Macrotus; species Macrotus californicus. Next base: position 101,452 of record VMDR010001918.1, read on the forward strand.
GAACTTGTTTGCTCAAGGGCTAGGAACCATTCTAAAGGCCTCAGAGAGTTGGCTGCTGTGGATGTAGCATTCTGTAGTTCTGTTTGTCCTGGCACAGAAGGTAATACATTGAGCACACATCCCTTTGCACGCAATAAGGTAATCACACACCCAAGCCTGATAACAAAGGTCCCAGAGTTCATTGGCCCTCAAGGACTAGATCAGTCAGAAGGCTTCTGCATCACGATGGAAATGGGACATCGTCCTGGATAGAGGGAGCTGCAGTGAAGGGCCAAGAAGACTTTGGACAGATGGAAATGGCCCTGCAAGTACATTGTTATTAGTAAGCTGTTCTTGTCCACGTCAAATGGGGACAAAGCAGGACTGGAATCCCATGTTCTGATGTCCCGTCAGGGGCCCTTTACCTAAAGAGTGTGGTGGTAGGACACAGCCTGCTTTTGTCAGGAAGACAGGACAAAGAGGAAACAGGAGGGTCCAAGGACTGAGAGGCTAAAAGGAGAGAGAGGGACAGAAGGGGGAACACACAGATGGAGAAAGAAATGAGTAGTGCCTGTGGGGGAGGGGCTGAAGCTAGAGAGAGTTGTCAGCCTTAGGAAGGAGACTGACAAGCTAACAGGAGAGGGACAAGACCTCCCAGAGCCATCCCTCCTCCCTGGGTACCCTTCTCTGGGGCTCTCTTGGATGCACATCTGACAACCCAGAGACCATCTGCTCACAGCTGAGGTGTCCTCACTATACCACAGAAGCACAAAGGAAGGACCTCCAGTGGTAGAGTTAAGGGTTGGGAAGTTTGAGGGTGGGGGGAAACTTACTGGGAGAGGGGATACTGAGCTGAATTTTTAACAGTAAGTAAGAGGTGGGGTGGGGCAAGGGACACCTCTGTAGGTGGAACAGCAAGAGCAAAGACACGGAGGAAGCAAACTACCAGAAGCTGCAGGGAAGCCCCACCGGCCAGGAGCATTGGCTCGTCGAGTGTCAGCAAGAGGCAGAGCTGGAGAGGGGCTGCAGGGGGACACAGACCAAGTGCTTCTGGGCTCAAAGGAAGAGAAAGTGTGGCAAAAGAGAATGGCTTGGAGAAGGAGGCAGCCCACTTGGAAGGCAGCGAGGATCGCAGCTGGTAGACTGGACTGAGAAAGCCATTCCAGGCAGGGCAGAAAGCATGGAGATGGGGAGTGGGAGAGAGACCTCCAGGGAAGCGTTTGCTTTGGCAGGAGGGGAGGGGCGTTCCTCTCGCAGCGTCTGCTGAGACAGCGGCACAGCCCGCGCACAGAAGTCCATCCCCTGCCAAGGAACGTTTTAACGTCTAGCTGTGTGACCCTAGATGAGTCACTTCTGAAATGAGACACGGTATCTAGTTAACAGGCCCCTGTAGGGTAGGTAGTGCTGCCCTAGTCACCGAACTTAATTTAAACTAGGCTAAGGCAACACCCTTAGGGTTCCTTCCTCGAAGGTTTTTCTCTCTGGATCTGTTGGACAGGAAAGGGGAGAGGGTCAAAGGTTCTTTCTTTAAAAAAACTTGTTTTATTATGTTTATTGACTTTAGAGAAAGAGGAAGGGAAGGAAGGAGAGAGAGAGAGAGAGAAAGAAAGAAACACTGATTGGTTGCCTTCCAAATGCGCTGCAGGGTTGGGGGTAGGTGGCAATTGAACCTGCATCCTAGGCATATGCCCTGACCAGGAATCGCAAGCCCAGCCTTTTAGTGTATGGGAAGACGCTCCAACCAACTGAGCCACACCAGCCAAGGCTACTTTGAGTCTTTCTGTTTTTTAATAGCCAGCTTAAAATCAGTATCCCAAAAGGGAAAAGTTGTGGTGCCCTTCAAGGTGAGTTTGAATTTTGCCACTGAAAGATCCTATTCTACAGGTTTACGCCCCCCCCCCTCCCCCGCCCTCAGTGTGACAGGAGACAGGAGGGGGAGCCTAGAGGCAGAGAGACCATAGAGTGAGGCTCAGTGCAGTGGATAGGTAGGGCTGATGGAGATTCCCCACCAGAAGCCCCAGAAGCCCCCCACCGGAAGCCCCCCAGAAGTCACCTCCCAGTTAGGGAAGATCAGGGATATGATGAAAGTAGAAGTGCTCAGAAACTGCAGCCAGCCACCAGCCTCGTAGTTGTTTGTCATGCTTATAGTGACTGAGAGGCCCTTTGGAGGGGCTTAGAGCCTCCAGCCCTGCTGGATCCACTCTGCATACAAAGGCAGTGGGAGATAGCATCCCTGAGTTCCCTGGAAACAGAGTATTCATCTCCAGTTCTCAGGTGCAGAAATGAGCCTCACTCCACAACACACATCAAAGGAGAAGGTTAGAATTCCCTAGGCCAAGAGATAGGGGGGATTTCTTTGAAAGAAAGTCCCACCCCCACAGGAAGTGGGGGGAGGCTGACCACAGGTGGGCTAGTGGGGCCAGAGGGTCAGGTGGCCCTTTCCCTGTCTCTTCCCCTCCCAAGCCTGCTGGGCTTTCCAGACTCAACCCCATCCCTGACGGGAGACATCTTAGGACAATAACCGCCTAACACACACGCAGTGGTCTTTCCAGTGAGCTAGACTAATATTTTACCTAGTTACCTTGTCTTACTCTGCACAACAGCCTCGCAGAGGCATTAGGTAAATTCCTCAATTTTATCCAGAGCTGAAGTGGCAGGGCTGGAGACTGGCCCTTCTCCAAGCTTGGGGTCCTCACCAAATGCTAGTTTTTGCACTTTTTCCAGTCTCTCTCCCCTCCAGGCAAGGAGAAAGGCACAGGAAGGGCTCTGACTCCTTCCAAGGGCCTTGGGATACACTAAGAACACTAAGGGGTGCAGAGATGACTTTCAGCAGCCCATTTATTCAGCTTGATTGTGAGGAGGTAACCGGATGCAAAGGAGTCTATGATACAATTTCAAAGACTGATGAGAAGTCTGGGTGGGTGGTCCCACTGGCCTCACACTTCTGGAAGCTGGGGGAGGAGGATGGGCAGAGGGGAGGGGGGCTCTCCCTGTGCCACACTGATCAGGTCAGGCTCCCAGCCTTCCCCCTGCACGTCTGTCCTGCCAGGGCCCACAGGGTCCACGGGTGTCAGCCCAGGTGAGTGAAGATGCCACGCCACCACTACACGGAGGCTTTTGAGTGCAGAGGGAAGACTTGCAAGAGCACTTTCTTCTGTGGGCCGCAGCTTTGATTTTGCTGCCCTGAGGCCTGAGGTAGTGGCCTCTACCCCCTTCCCCAACTCCCTACTTGCCTCCCTCCTTCCCCAGACAGGCAGACACACAAGTCTAAACAACATTTTTAATTTTTAAAAAATAAGGAGAGAAGTAAAAAGACTGGGTATGCAAGCCTGGGCCGCTGCAGAGGGAACATTGCCCAATCTTTGCACAGCAGGAAAGTTCCTGAGAGGTCCAGGGTTCAAGACTAAAGCACCCCTCAACAATGCCCCATACCCCATGCCTCTGGGGTGCATTAGAACGCCCCCCCTTCCTCCTCCAGTCTGTAAACTGGGAAACTCAGACCACCCCCATCCACCTGCCCTTGTAGGGAATGCATCCACCAGGCAATTTTTAAAAAGTTTTTTGGATGTTTTTCCTGCCCTTTTTACCAAAGACAAGGGTGAGAGGGGATGGGCTGCAGAGGCAAGAATAGACTTACGTCGCTGCCTAGTCACATGCAGTTTCCCTTCTTAAGATCCCAGAAACCAGAAGTTCCATAGTTCCCTCCAGAAAAAAAAAAAAAAGTCTGATGCTTTCTTTCTTCTCTCCCGCCAGGCTTTCTGCCTCATCCCGACTTTCTCTTCTCTGGAGGTTCGTCTTTCAGCCTGTCTCTCTCTGCTTCAGATTCTTGGTCTGCCTCTCACTAACGTCTCCGGACCTCTTTCACCCGGAAAAAAAAAAAAGGATACCAGCTCGAGAAGAGGAAGCCTCGCCCACCCACTCTCTTTCTTACCAACTACCTCCCTCAACCCTCCTCCCTCCCCACCCCCACACACAAACTCCAGCGACCTCCAGATGTTACCGACCCAGAGGGCCATCTGCTGAGACTTCTCAGGCACTCCGGAGAGGGGGCAGGGATCCGGGTTCCTGGAAGCTGGGAGCCAGGCCGACTAGAGTGGGCGGGAGCTGCGTACGCACTTTTGAGACGCTCCCTAGGGTGGAACCCGGGCTCGGCGCGGGCTCTGCAGGCGGGCGCGGGGTGGGAGCGGAGAGCGCTCCAGGAAAGGCCTGCACTTTGGTGACACTCCCTAAGTCTCCGGGCCGCCGGCTGGAGCCGCCCCTGGGTGTCTGGCGGGCGAGGGGTTCGCCGGGCGGCGGGCGGGCGGGCGGGGACCGGGTGGGGTGGGGGCCGGGCCGCGCGGCACAGAGAAAAGCGCCGGCCCGAGAGTCCGCGGCCGGGCCGCCTGGGTGAGCGTGCCGAGGCGGCGGCGGCGGCGCAGGCTTCCAGGTGGGTTCGGGTCCCCGGGTGGAACGGGAGTCCGCGCTGCGAGCGAAAGTCTGAAGCCCGGGTCACCAACCTGGCCGCCCCATCAGGCAGGCGGACGGGCGGCGCTGGATACAGGGCCGAGGACGAGGGCCTCTCAACTTTTCCTGGACCCGGGGTGTCAGCAGCCGCCGCCGGACGCCCGGCAGTCGGCGGGAGTGGGGAACCCAGACCAGGGGGAGAGGGCTTCAGAGAGACAAAGGCTCGGATCGCGGGTGTGGGCCAGCCCCTCTGGGGTCTTTGTGTGGACACGTGCATCTCGCGTTTGTGGGCCTTTGTGGATTTGGGTCTGGGGACGTGGATCTGCCTGCGCCTTTGTGCGTCCGTGGCTTTGCGTGACTGTTTCGCTCTTTTGTCCACATTTTGTGGGCCCTCGTTTGGTAGTGGGTGTTGGTGGGCGCATCGTTGTGTGTCCGCGTACGTGGTCTGTGCCTGTCGACGTGTCTAGGTTGGGAGTCCGTGGAGTGTGAACGCGGAGAGCCAGACACCGCCCCCAACTCCTCGCTCCCCTGCTGTTCACCCCCATCCCCCCCGCGCCCCCCCCCCC